>VZTR01006161.1:12370-24282 GCA_013400775.1 Chaetops frenatus | reverse complement strand
TGCCATACCCACATACCCATAAGTCTACCGCAAATATATATATTTTCCTGTTACAGCTTTGCAAAATGCTCTTTTTAAAAGGGAGGATTTACTACCCACAGAGCTCACCATGTTGTTAGAGTCAAACCTATACACAACCCCAGGGGAACTTCAGAAAAGCTTTTTCTCTTCACTTTGATACATTTTCTTGCTGATTACACAGAGATTGAAAGAACAGTGCCATAAGATGATGAACCTCCTTCTTTTTACCTTACAAGCTAAGTAAATTAGTACCTTACTAGTTTCAAGTAAGTGAACTGTAGGTTCTTGCATTCTCCAGAGGGAAAAGAGAATCCAGCAAGTTTTTTGGCACAGAACTTCTAAATTCTGCTTGGGGAATGTTACCTTATCAGGAATTATTAATAGACTTGCACACATTTTGGTGCTGATGAATGACTGCCATTAATCATTAGTCTTGAAAGCTAGATTTGCTACTAGAATCCAATGCTTTTAACAGCAACACTTCTCAAAGTTAAGTGAAAGAGGTATATATTTTAGGCTCCATTTTATAATAGTTCCAAAGTTTTAACCAAGGAAACACCAAGATTTGCACAACACAGCATTGCTCTGTGCTGCCAGGCTTAAGAGAAAGCTACTGATGCCTCCAGACTTGTTAATAACAGATGACTAAAGGAACATCAAGGAAGCTTGAGGATGCTTTAGCTCAGTGTGGCAACTATGCACTGGACACCCATGCTTCTTTGTCCTTGGGGATCTGCAGCAGCACCCTACACCCATCACAGGGAACTGGATCCCACATTGCTGCTGAAGTCTGACAGGAGAAGCTTCTAGAGTAAGCAGAAAAGGAGGAAAAAAAAAAAAAAAGTCAGCAAAAGGATGGAGTGAAGAAATCTTGATTGATAAAAGAATATCTAGAGAAATCAGGCACAATAAAACCAAATAGAACTGGGCCATTTGGCAATGATAGTCAATGGCTGAATGATGACTCCAGGAACTGAAAACACCTAAGTGTGGATTAGGAAAAAAATCCCTCTCTGAATTAAAACAGCAAATCAAAAGAATCAGCAAAAGATTAACAGCCTGAATCAGATACAGATTAGGGTCAGTTCCTGGGGGACAATTTCCTGCCCCTCTTTAGATCATTTTTCATCTGTTCTTTTCTCTCAGAGAGGCCTGGAAAGTGTCTCTCCTTTATTGGTCTTTCAAATATTTTGTGAATTCTATTCAGAGAGTGGAAAAAACATCCCACATAATACTAGTCACCAGGCTTTCCCTGTCTCGGGACTCTTTGCTTGTGTCTTAGCTCACAGCTATTTCAAAGCATTTCTGGATCTGGAAAAAAACCCACACCATAAAAGCCTAGGCCTCTTCATATGCACAAAGTTATTTTTTTTGTGCTTCACAAGCTACTGAAGACTTGTGCAAGCTTTTTCTGTCCCTCTCACATACACACAGACACACACACAGACCCACACAGACCCACACACATACTCCATCACCTAGTAATGTTTTTTTTGACAGAAGGTCTTTAGCAATTTAACTCCCTTGAAGCCTCTCTAAGAGAAAAGAAAACTTTCCTTAGGATTCTTCACTCTTATAGCAATGTTGTGGCATTATCAGCTAGAAACCTTCTGTATCCTTTCCTTTTGTTCTTTGTGCTTATGGCAGAAAGATGGAAAAACTACTGTGGTCACAGATGTCATTTTGACTGATCCCAGCTCATTAAGAAAACTTATGCAACTGCCAACAGAAAGGTTAAGCACCATACAGACCTTGAGAAAAAGGAGTTCTAGTGGTTTAAAACAGGTTTAAAACAGGAGCTTTTCTAATGTCTGAGGAGTTTAGGAAAACAGTTGCAATGCGAGACCACAAAGCAAAAGTTTTTTCCCAGGAATAACTACTTTGTACCATACCTGGGGAGCTGTTTTCTCAGCTGACCCTCTGTCTCTAGATATCTCAAAGCACTAAGGCTGTAAAACAATTTGTGAAGGCTTAAATGCCCAAATAAAGGGAAAGAAACACCACACACTCCACCACACGTCTATTCACAGGAGACATGCATTTTCTATCTCACTTGATAGTCTCTGTGTTATTATTAAATAATAAAACTAAATTAATAACAATATTGAAGTTCCTTGCCCAGGTCTTTAATTATTAACCCCATTACTCTAGCTTTGCATTTAGATGTGCATTAGCCAGTTACTGCTAGTAGTTAAACATGAATTTCAGATTAGACAGTGAAACATGTCAAAAGGGGAAACTGTTTTTAAAAAGTGCTAATCCTCTCAGATTTTCAGCATGTGATTTAGAAGTATAAAGCCTGGTATTTTTTGGGTTTAATCTACTTTAAAAATTTTCACCATTACTTAATTAAAAAAACCCCAAAAACCAACCAAAACAACAACAACAACAACAACAACAACAAAAATCACATCTAGGAAACAAACACACTAACAGAGGCTTCTGTTAATTCTGAACTTCTAACCTAAAGGTAAATGGCCAAATTGTTTCAAGCTTCATCTGTCTGTCTACTGACTCCAACATCACTTGTTGCAGATTTTAATCCAGTAAAAAATATGTGGAGAATTCAAATAACCTTTCCTGGTTATTAAATTCATGCTTCTAGTTGTAGCATTTATATTGCCTTTTGTGTGAACAGCAAACATCAAACAATGTTTATTATTGGGAAATTTATTCCCTCCCCATTCAGTGCATGCCAACCCCCTCAGACTGGAGGTAAAGTCACATAAAAAACATCTTGGCAACAATTAATTTAATAAGCCATTTTGAACCCACTTGCGTGTTAACTGTTCCCTAATTTCAAAGCGATGCAAGTTTTTAATCTCAAATACTCTGGGCTAGATACCCACCACATCAGAACATGGTGGCAAGTACCCCTGACATGAGAGGAAACGAGAAAATTACAGCAACAATTACAGAAGTATATCCTCCTGTGGCTCATGTTAACATTGCCAAATCCATGTATAAATCAGTACCAACTATTCATAGAATGTACCTGTCAGCAATATACTATGCGACATATGGCTCCACTTAATCAAATATACAATTCAATTTTTTTCAACTCAGAATATTCCTTCAAGGCACAGAGTAGTCAGTCAGTCATTCACACTGTGATGTGGTTTAAAACATTTAAATATTTATGCACCATATTTTATTTATATGTATAGCTATGTCTGAGAGATCTTTTTTCCCCCATCCTAGGAGGAAACTGACCTTTCTGAAGGCCATTTTGCAGTAGTTGCCACACATGTCTTAGATGAGGGCCTAGTACTAAGTCAGAAATATTTTGGGTTTAGACAGCCTACCAAGGACTCTCTTATACTTTCTATGTTTGTTTTTTATTAAAAGCATTGTTCAAAATATGACAAAAAACAGAAATTGGAGCTACAAAGATTTTTGTTCACATTGATATTTGAGCCAGCTGTAAAGATTTAAATCACACTAGATCTTGTTTTATGAATGTCCTTTTGCAACAAGAAAACCATGGAATGCCCTTAAAAAAGAATTTTTTTATATAAAACAGATGTTTTATCCTTTTTTGGGGGCTTTGTTATTGTAGTGCCATGATAGGTAATTAATTCCCAGGCTCCACATAGGTCTTCAGGCAGATGAAGAGAATGATTTGATTTCAAGGCTATAGTGGAGTAAGGGAATTACAGGCCTTTGAGGGGTCATTGCAGAAGCAAGTTTTTCATACTGGGACTGGCTTCAGCCATTAATACTGCTTGCACAGAATGTAATGTGAAACTAGTGTTGAACTTCAATAAGGATGGAAGTAGTAGCTGGAAACAATATGTGCTGTTGCTGAGACTGAGCTGAGCTGAGGTATCATGTCGCACTCACCTTTTCATAAGTTAATGGAATATTTTGCATTTCAAGACCAGAATTTTGATTATTCTGATATAGATCAAGAATAAATTTAGTTTCACTGAAACTCAGGCAGTTCTGGCTACGTTTACCTTTACATATTTTTTTCCTAATATTCATTGCTACTGCAGAATTAATATTTATTAGGAAAAACACTTTCAGTATAAGTTAGAGCTTTTACATTTTGGAATAATTTTAATGAAAGCAGTTCATATTATAGTTTGCTATTAAATTAATCACAATAGCTACGTTTTTTCTCATTATTATGTTTGAATACCTGTTGCCAAGCTTGAACTGCTGTATTTAGAGAATGAAGTGCATATTGGCCGAAGTTGATGAAAATAGGGTCCACCATTATTGTGCAGTCCAACAGCCTTCCTGCTGTGCTGCTGGAAATAGCAATCTGCCCCCAGATTTTGAAAGGTTTCACAACACTCTGCATGGTCACATTTCGACACTCCAGAAGTTTACAGTCAGCTTGAGTCGAAAACTGGATCTCCTGGAACACTGACTCATCATTCCACTGACGAAGATATACATGAGGCTCATCAAAGGAAACGATCATATATTCTAGTTCAGATGGCTTGCTCTTATCAGATAAAAATGGCTGAAGAAACTTCGGTGGTGCTGAAACATAAAAGAACAAACAAGACTAGAACATCACCATTGCTGCACTCTATGTTTTTGTAAATTGTGTTTTTACTGCTTGTACATAAGATGAAAACAAGTCAATTCATTAGAGAGCTGACATTTCTGAAATCTGAAATGAATCCTGTTCACACTGTTTGTTGGATGTAAAACAGTATCATAATTAATAGCAGCTGCAAACAAAAAGTATCTGCAAACCAAAATCTTTTCATGGTAAATAGACCAGCCAGCGAAAATGCTTTATATACACACTGATCAATGCTTCATATTGCCACCTATTTGGAACTGGGAGCATATTTCTATGAGAATTTTTGCTACAGTAGGCGTATATGATATTCCATGCATAGTACATTACAAACACAATAAAAATTAGCAATACAGCATTTGCTGACATGTGACTGTGCAGACCAACAGCCTCCACATTGTAAGTTGTCTTTGTTGCAATTATGGACAGTTCAAGACCACAAACCCGCTGAAATGCAACATACTATCCCATAGCACTAGAAATAAAACAAAGCAGTATCCTGAGACTAAAGCATGAGAAATGAATCACAAAAAAGTGTTCGCTGAAGTCTCAGCCATGCTAAGTGCTGAGCACTGAGGCAGCAGACACTGCAAGGCACGTACACCCCTTGAGTAACATTAAGCATGCAAATATTTCCATTGATGTTATTATTTATGTTGCTGGAACTACTCACATGCTTAAAATTAGCATATGCTCTAGTGCTCTACAGATTTGGAACCAAAACACTCATCCCTATCCAGGATCAAGCCCTGTTATTCTACAAAGTGTAATGGATACCACAAGTTTTGTGCTCCCTTTGTGTATAAGATAGCACAAAGGAGCCCCAAAACTTAAGGCCTTTAGATGCTATAATAACAGTAACAACAGCATAAACTCAGTCATTGTTGAGAAATAAAACAGCTGTGTTTGATTTTAATCTGATTTTTGTCTTTTCCAGTATATGTAATTTTAAAGACTGAGCATCTGGAATTGGACTGTAATAGTGTGGTAGATTATGTACTGATAGAGGTAGCTGATAGAGAAAAAATTATTTGCTAGTCACTGAATATCAGTATGATTTGATAATGAATATACTATAATACTTGCAAAAACAAAAAACTACACACAAAGAAAGCTGTCCCTGTCAAAATTATCAAAGAAGTTTGCCCATCTTCCATAGAAAGCATTTCTGGCATTTGAAAATCAGACAATAATCTAAAGATCTCTTGGAATGTATTTGCCATTAATGCAATGACAGAGAGCACTGAACAAAACCAGATGTAGCTCCAAAAGTGATCATAACTGAAATAACTTAAATCTGCAGTTCTCAGAGCTCTTCCAAGGAATTCTTACTACAGGGGTTTGCAAAATCTTCAAGTATTTTAACAGTACTGTTAATACACTGGAAAATGAAAAAGATCAAATTCATTCACTAAGATGGCTCAAAAGTGAAGTGGCACCTGCTGTCCCTAATCAGAGTATGGAGAACAGACGCTTCTACAGTTACCCATTCCGGGGGCAGGAGGGGCTGCTCATCCAGCCTCACTGCCAGCCCTGTGGACAGGCTCAGTGCACACAACTCATCAGTTTCACCCTGAAGCCTCTGCCACTGCTGGTTGTTTGTGAGAGCTTGTTTCAGGAAGGCCTGTTTGAATGAGGAAATGGGCACTACACATTTAAGACTTAAGTGGTTAAGTAGAGCTAACCACTACACAGAGTGGTTAAGCAGCATCTGTGAACTAAATGTTTTTATTATTCTACATAAAGCAGAACATACCTGTGCCGAGCTGATCAAGATGATGGCATAGGTGGACTTCCAAACAGGTAAACTGGATCAACACACTTAGTGATGGCACAAACCAAGGAGTAAAACAGGAGTCAACCCTGGTACAAGCTGCTAATGCTGTGGGGGTCACAAGCTGGTCACACGTGCTTTGGGAGCCAGATTCACTTTCTGAGCTGCAGAAGGAAGATAACAAAGCAGTACTTCAGCATTTCCAGGATTTTACAGGAGGAATTGACAATGTTCCACACTCATTTTCTGACATAGACAACATCATGGTTTTATTTTAATTGCTAATGTCAGTGTCTGTACTTTTTCCAGAGCAGACCATAACAGAAAAGATTGCAAGCCATCCATGCTTTTATCAAACTACACTTTAAATTTACAAACATTTGAACCACAAACTCAAAGCCTATTTGCAGAAAATAAAACCAAAACATGCCAGGTATCTGTAATTGCTGAAATAGCTAAACAGAGTACATTATCATTATTGAAGCTATAATAATGAGATTAGTTTATGAGAAAGTTCATCTGGTCAAGAGAATGATTGTTTTTTCCACTTGATTTTAAGGAAACCAACTTGCAACCATCAAATTACTTCTATGTATGAACCCTAGTCTTTGTAAGCTTTATTTTCTTTGCCCTTTTCACTCTAAAATTGTAATTCAAAAATAATCTCCAAGTAATATAAGCTCAATCTGAAGCCCTTTACTAGCATCTATTACAACATATTAACTATACATCTAAGGTGCCACCCCACTGATTTTTTTTTTCATAGCTGTGCTCCTAACACCATGAATTTCCAAGCATTATCTTTCAGTCTCTTGAGAGAAACTAACACTACATCACAATTCTATAAGCTTCTAAGACACCACAGAAGTACAAATAAACTTTCTAATTTAGCCAAAATTATCCTTAATGTTCCTTGTTCTCACTTCCTTTGAAGTTTGGCTCTCAAGAGTTTTAGTTTAAAAGTTAGTTAGAATCAAGTAGACTTGATTCAAGAGAATTACAACCACATCCTTAGTCAAATACTGTCTTTATTTTTAAAATAAAATTTAATGAAAGATGGACTAAGGTCAACTTAATATTTTTGTCCAAAAGTCACAAGTTTTTATAAAACATCATAAATACATTTCCATTAACATTTTAAAGATATTTTAAATTCAAACATAAGTTTAAATTTGAATAATGGCTTTCCAAGCAACATACCTCATGCTTTTAGGACCAGATTTTTCATCAAGCAATATGTTTTACTTCAAAATTATTCACAAATATAGTAGGTATTCAGAATGTTCAGCCGCAAATGCATGGAATTCCATTGATAGGTAAATTTATCAGTATTGTTTTGTGTTGCAGTAACTATCTAGTATAGTATTTATTTATAGAGCTTAAATCCAACTTAAGACTTGTGGACATAAAATACTTATACTGCAGTAAAACCCAACTAAGACTAGCTAATTATCAAAGAATCATGGCAGGATATTAAGAATGAATTAGGTCTGTAAAGGATGAAACATAAATGATCTCTTCAGCCTTTTTGCTGCTTTCCTGTTCTTCTTAACCTGTTTAAATTGTTTACATTCCAAAAACAGTGTTGTAAGCCTTTTGAGCACTGGCATCTTTGGAAATAAAATTATTCTTTGTGTTTACATGATAAAATATCTATGGGACAGGACCACAGTCAGAGGAATGGATGCTTTACTTTGCTCTGTAATGGATATTTCTTAGATTGCTGGAACAAAGGAAGCAAATCCAAAAGGACAAAAATGCACATGCTGATTTAGATAACTAAGTACTTTTGAATCTGTGAAACTGGTTAGTTCTCTCACAGTAACTATTAATAGTTTAAGATTTTTTGCTCATTGCATTTTGATTAGAAACAGAAATTCAGGAACATATGAAATGAAAACAGAAAAAAGGTAGATGAGTGCAAACAAATGTTAACCAAACTACAAAGAACTTAAAAAAACCTAATTGCACCTTGATATCCTGAATTAAGACTTAATTCGCATCAACAGTTGTAACACTGATTGCAGTAAAGAGGAAGGTCATTTATTTCTGATATTTATTTCTGACATTTGAGGTTTATTCTGAAAATATATGGCTTTTTCCCTCATAAACCTATTTTTTGACTCACATATCAGTGACTAAGCATTCTTATTTCTTTGGATATATTTTGGAGATGCATATTTTCATAGAATAAAAACAAACAAAAAAACCCTTCTAATTTTTTATTTAGTCAAATTTTATGTCTGCTTTTTATTCACTGAGCACTTTACTGTGGTGGAACTTTTGTAATTTCTCACTCATAAACACCATGATGACAGAGCAACAGGACATGCTTGATGCAGAAGGAAATGTGGCAGGAGCTTCACACCAGGGAGATAATGTAAAGCATTTAGCCATATTTTTCTCCTTTTTTTCTGCTCCACAAGCAACAGACCACACAGAGGTAATACTCAGCAATTTAAAATGTTGGAAACAAAAAGATTCAAAGCTGCTTGTTGTTTCCTGATGGAGTCCCCTTGGAAACCAAAAAGGCCCAACACTGAAACCCTGCAGAGTCGAACAAGATGCTTAAAAACATAACCAGAGAGAAACAGCAAATGAGGGTGGGACAATGTTGCCCCATGGGACACAACTGGCCTTGCATCGTCTCCCCTGCTAGGGAGGGACAAGTGGTGGACTGAGAGGAGCAGGACAGTGCATCCTAAACCACAGTTTAGAAGGTAAAGTCTCTACAGGGAGAATATAGCCTTCTAGGAACCATCTGAAAAGAAATGCAACAAGGATCTTTCATCACTGTTTTCCCATCTGCCCAGACGTTTTTGAAATGTAATTGTTTTATCTGTGAGGAGGACCATTTGATTTTTACTCAACCAGAAACCATATCCAGAACTATAGCCTCCATGTCATTATGAAAATAAGAATACAGTAACAGTATAAACTAGCTACAGTAAAAAAATATACTAAAAGCAGCAGCCAAATTATTGTAGTGTTGTCTTTAAAAAACCCAACTGTAATAAATTCATAATATAAACAGTTTTTAAAGAGGAGCTGTAGTCACTACTATGACCCTGTGCTTTTAAACTGAATCCCATTTAAGCTTTTTGCCTAGGTTGACTTCCATCAGACCTGTAGCACTGCCACTTTCTCCTTTGACCTTGCAGGGAGCACAGATATAAAAAACACAGACCTTTATCACATGCATAAACAGCAAATAAAGCACTGTTAACTGAAAAGACAGGAAAATTTCTATTAAGTCTTCGTGAATGACAGTAGGAGCATTAATATCAGAAGAAGATGTGATTGTGAAATCAAAATTGGTTCAACAAGTGAATAAAATATAGAAACAACCCCACATTTTTTGGCTGCCTTGGAACTACAAAATGTAGTGTAGACTGTCCACAATTTTTTGGCTGTGAAAGAAGAGGAAGAACCAGATTCTACTTTGTGCTTGGCACATCATGCTGAAGGATGACTNTTTCTTTCTTTCTTTCTTTTTCTGAAGTGCTGGGAAATATCAGAATATTCAAAATGGAAAATACCTACATTTGAGGTCATATAAATTATGATATTTCACATCACGCAAAGCAGCTCAAGTTAAATATATGGCAACTGAGAACAATGACTTAGCAGTGACCTGCATTATTCTTGTTATTTTAAGAGAGGAGTATTTAAACCAAAACTGTCATTTGTGATGAAACTACAACATGGGAAAATATCCACTGGGAAGAAGAAAGAGACCACTTAACTCATTTAATTTATGACTCAAATGCTGGTCTGAACCCAAATTGTTAGAGGTCAAAATCCAGTACATAATTTACTTTGAATAAAAGCTGAAACAATTAACAAGAAACATGATCATGATTCCTCACTTGAATTTTTAAAAAGTAGCAATTTAAGGCTTATTTAAAAGTTTTTGTATTTGTTTCATGGTTTGTATCTTAAGGCACTTTCAATTACTATTTTACATTAGTATGTCAGTAATTATAAAAATACTGTTTAAATTACACAGAAGATGCACAAATATATAAAACATCTTGTAATGTAACCCATTTAAACAAAAAAATTATAAATCATTCCCAACCAAACCAGGAAAGGACTTTAGTGTCTCACCAACCAAACAGAGCTTAAGAAGTAATTTCAATTATGATTTGATAGTCCTGCAACAGGCAAATGCAACCCATAAAAGTAATTGATTCTGTGATAATTTCCTTGTAATCCCTTGTTTTAAGGTCTTCCATAAACAGTCATTTATGCCGTATATGATTTCTTTCATAAACACTGTACTACATGCCCAAAGAGATGCTAAATTATTCCAGTCAGTACTTCAAATTTGTTCATTCATTGAATAAACTTCCATAAATGTTCATGTAAACCTTATACATATATAGAAATAATGAATGGGATACAAAATTCTCAAAAATAAACATACATGTATTTATCATGCCCTCCATCAGAAAGCTCCTTGATTTTTACAGTTCCAGTTAGTTCCTGATCGATCTCAGAAGAGCTTGCATACCACAGGATTTGAATCATGGCATCTTTGCATATTCCCATATTCATTACTGGCTGATAAATTTCACCCTGCCAGCTACTGCTCATCATTTCAGCTGAATCCACATCTTCTCACAAACCTTGTTGTTTTCATGTCACATGAGACACTTAAGTTTCATACCTTATAACTGATGCTAGGAATCAGTAATAAAGTACTAAAACCATGAGGGATCAGCTCTCTGCTATCAATAATTAGCATATCATAGAGGTTACCACAAAAAAACCCCCCAGCAGAATTTTAAGGAAAAAAAATATTATGATTGAACAGCAGCTGCATGCATATGGCAGGGGTTAGAGTCTGACCCAAAATACACCATCAAACTAAGAAGATAAACTTCAACAAGACTAAGCATTTTTATACTTTACAATTAGTAGTGCATTATAATTGCTAATCAATCATATAGTTGAAGCATGTAAATAATGTCGAATCATCATGAGTATAAAGGAAAACTGAGGTTAAACTTTTATACAGCCTTTGCTTCTTACTCTCACAGATCCCTCAGCATTAGATTCCCTAGCTTAACACTCAGCACTAGCCTTGAAGCTCTTCCCACAAATCTGCAAAATCCCACGGTGAATGCTTGCTTTAGGGACCAGACTTTGACACTTACCACAACACGGGCACTGTCTCTCTCTCAAAACCAAGACAATTTGGCATTTTTTGATTAAGCACAATCTAGAACATATTCCAGAGTGCTTGGTGAGAATAAAATAATCCATACCGGTAGCAGTTTGTTTGATGAAGCCACAGTTTCAGCAGTTACTGCTAACATGGACTTCCTATAAGCCACTAGACATCTACAAAGGTTTGTCTTCTCTGCAGGTCCACAGTTTCTGCCACCACTTCCTACACAAGGCTTGCCTTTAACAGAACATGATCCCTTAGGGCTTAACCACTACTCTTCAATTTGTTCTGTAGCTGTAACCATGCACATTCAGTGCCAGTGCACTGTCTCCAAACCTCCAGGTCAGTGACATGTCACTGGCATGTTTGCTCTGTCTCCATCACAAAGCCCCTGTGCATCA
>VZTR01006160.1:42265-53844 GCA_013400775.1 Chaetops frenatus | reverse complement strand
TATATGAATCATAGAAGAATTAGCACAATACAAGCCTTTCTCTAGTTGAATCAGGCTTCTGAGGTTATTCTTTTTCTCAAACCTTAAAGATAAATAAATGTATGTATGAGAAAAAAGTACACAGTACATTTTTGCAGAGGAAAAAAAAAAAATGATTCTGAATGTGATCTCGCTCAGATATTCAGTAAGAATTGCAAAGGAGGGCTACATCTTAGGGAATCATATTACAAAGAAAAATGTCTTTAGACAAATGTTAGAAGGGAAAAAAAATACAAACAACTCAGCAAGAGAAAAGACTGGACTGAATAAAAGCAAAAAAGGCTGTGCTTAGTGTCACTGAATTCAGTAAGTGATTACACGACACAGGGTTCATTCAGGACCTAGCGAGTGATCTACAGCTTGTGTTCTGCAGGAGGTCAGAATGGAGATTAAAGTGACCTTTTCTAGCCTCAAATTCCATGAATCCAGTTCCGAACCCAGGGTCCCAATGGAAACTAAGTGACGATATAGAGTCTTTGGAGTAAGCTAACCTATGCTTGATGGATGGTTTTACTTCTTTATTTCCATAGAGTCTCCCACCATATTACTCACACAAAACAACTTTCTCACTTGTGACATTCAAAACTTTTACAAAAAAAGGAGCAATGGGTATACACAAACACAAGTACCTACAGGTAGGAAATGAGAAAAGCTTTTAAAACTACTGGGGATACACTTTCTGGAGTAACTTAAAAAAAAAAATGTATAGGAATGCACTTGAAGATAGAACTTCTTATNCAACAGCCTCATTTTCTCCTCTGAATCCACTTCTGTACTTTCACACTGGGATAGACAGGGAAAATATGGGCACAGAGAGGGTTAATCTTGAAAGACTACAAGGGGAAAAAAAAACCCTGTGTAGAGTGGGAAATTAGTCAGCAGAGACCTGACAAAGTGCTTCCTACACATGCTGTTCTGTCAGGCTGCACAGCTTCTTCTGCTTCAGAGGTAATTACATAGATTTTCTGTCTTGTACTTGCAAAAACACAGCACAGCACTCCACCACTGCTTGTAGCTCAGTGCTTCAGGGCTCCAGCTGCATGGGGCTGGAAAATGTTTACACAATTTCTTTTAAGGTTTTTAAACCACAGTAAGGAGCGTGGCTAACTCTTCATCTGAGGGGGCAAATGAAAGTGTCCCCTCTGAAGTTGGGCCTGGGTAAAGGGAAGGACTTCCTTGTAAGGCAATGTAATTATCTCTCTCTCAAGGAAATGGCTTCTGCCACACAATAAATCAAACAATAAATGTTTCTGAATGTTTTAACTAGAGAGGACAAAAAGGAGTTTGAACATTGATCTGGATTTCAAATTCTTACTGTTTCAGACCCAGAATCCTGGTCTGAAGTCCATTGCCAATTTTATATAGTAGTTTTATGAGGCCCATTAAGAAATATAGCCATTCTTTTTTATTTGACACTTTCACAAATATACATATTCAACATATATCAAGGTGTTTATAAGTAAAAATAATATTTGTGAATATATATATTCCTCCCTCATTACTTTGAACTGCTTCAACAGTTTTGTGGTTAATGCAGTACTGAGATGAGTATTTCAAATCATATATAAATTCAGATTTAAATATTTAAGTCAATGCTTGCAATATGCACTTCCATTACATGTTGGGAATGGAATGTCCAAATTTTTTTGAGAAGACATTTCTATAGTTTTGTATAAATTTAATGTATTTTTCTAAGATGGAACTCCTTGTGGTATGAAAAAGCAGCTTTCAATACATTCAGGTCGATGTACAGGTCTTGAGACGATGGAAACTACAGAAATAATAACTGTAATAACAAAAAATAATAAAAAATATCCCTAAAATTCAGGGTGAAAGTGACATAGAAATCAACTTGAGATGGAAGAATTTTCTTTTCTGTTTTCTATGACACACTGTCCACACTCCTCATAAAAATTTCCAGTCACCCGCTGCCTATGTTTCCATATCATCACTGTCATGTCAACACATTCCTGTTGCTTTTGCTCCATCTTCTTTCAGTTGCTGAATGGAATTGCCCCTTATCCATAATGCAGACTTTCCTTACTCTGTGGCACTGCCTTCAGAATGGCTTAAAAAGACCCAATCTTTCACTCATCCTTCTCCTTCTTTGACTAAAAATGTCAGTATGTTTCCATATTTGTCAACTTTTCCAGACTTCTGACTACTCCTGAAATCTCAGGAAGCCAACTTAGAACCAGCTTCCTGAGCTGCAACACTGAAATCAAGGAGGTTCATTTCCTAATGATTTCTTCAATAAAAACTGCCATTTGTTGCCTTGAGTCACACCTTCATTGTGAATACAGCAGGAGATTATCACAGTTTTTGTTTATTTTACACGGGATCCCAGAATGGGTCAGGCTGGAAGGGACCACATGCTTTGGAATGGTCTGGTCCAGCCTCCCTGCTCAAGAAAGTCATCCCAGAGCATATTGCACAAGATTGTGTCCAGATGGTTCTGGAATATCTCTAGGGAGGGAGACTCCACACCCTCTCTGGACAAGCTGTTCCAGTATGTGGTCACTTGATACTTAATTTTCAACCCTAGAGGAAGGAATGTATAACTAAGTGCATTACAGAAGCCTGAAAGAATGAAACCATTTGATTAGAGTAGGATATTTGTTTTGTTTTTCAGCATTCATAATGTCTTTTCCCTTCTCTAATTTCTATCATGTTTATTTTCATCACAACCATGACTTATGCACCCTTTTTATATTCCATCAATCTGTCATCTCCAAAGACAGTTCTTTTTACCTGGTGGCAGACATTTGGCTCCTAAACAATTTCTCTTTTCGTTGTGACCTTGCTTCAGGCTGAGATATGAGGAGGAGGGAATGGAAAAGGTAAAGGGAAAAGGGGAAAAAAAAGGAAAAAATACAAAAAACCCAAAGAGAAACACTACTAAGGGGAAAAGGTGAGGCTAGACCTCAGTCTTTAAGAAAATGTCATCTGATTTGAATGGAGCAGTACAAGACATGAAGGAGGATCAAAGCAAGGTTTAATCACTGCATTTCAGGATGCATTTTTTTCCATGTTTTTTCATGTTTTGGTATTTTCAGGATGTATTCCTCACATTTTTTTCAGGTACACAGATTTTTCTGTGTGGGCAGAAGGTGAGAAGCTGACAGCATAACTTTGCCACTGGTAAATAGGAAAGATTTTCTTTAAAGCAACTGCTAAGAAGTTTGTGTTGTACCTAGATAAACTCAATCAAATTCTACTCTAGATAATTCCGATTAGAAAATGTGTTCGTTTTACTGCTTGAAAATAAAGGCAGTTCTGCTAGTTAAAAGGAATTTTCATTCTCATTGGTTAGTAATAATTCATTCTAAACTGAGAAGAGGGAATTATTTTCTCTGTTTTTTGATGGGGGGGTGTTGTTTTTTGGGATTTTTTTGTTTTGTTTTGCTTTATTGGGTTTTTTGTTTGTTTGTTTGTTTGTTTGTTTGTTTGTTTGGTTGGTTGGTTGGTTGGTTGGTTGGTTTTTTCAATTAATTTCTTAGGGAGATTGGTTGCACCCACTTCCATGACGGATGGAGGCAATAAGTGTACAGGAATCCAGTTCCTATAACAGATTATATTCAGTTGAGAATATATTACATCAATAAATAAAAAAAAATCAAAGACAATATAGAAAGTAACAGCCACTTAATAAAAAAAAAGTCTCTTTATCATTGCATAAAAAATTATTATTTTCAGACTGAAGCTCTCTCAGAGTTCAATGTCCTTTTACCTTAAAAAAAGAAATAAAAGAATCTGTGGGCAGAGTTCCTTTAAGAGCCTGTAAGGAAGGTAAGTGGCAAAACAGAGTCAGAGGGGGAAACAGCTTCAAGCAAAAGTTATTATTTCTCTTCTCTTTGTGGGCTTAGGCCTAGATTGGATTGTGCTGCGCTTGAAGTTTTGTGTTAGAGGATATTGGACATGTGCTGTTACTCCTTGTCATTAAGATTGTTTTTTATTGCTGGAGTGCAAACCTGCTCTCTCTGTTCTGCAGGTCTTTGACATCTACATAGTCCTTTGGTTTCACCATTTCGCTTTTATCAGGGAGATATTCAATTTGTTATCTGAGAAATGTGTATTTATTTGCTGAAAGCATCTTGTCATACGGTGTCAACTTAGGAGTGATCATCTCAGCCAGCGCTGGCAAAATAAAATGAAATTCTTTCTTGTACAAAGTTTAATAATTTCCATCATGAATTTTGGACCGGAAGTAGAATGCTGAGGCTGTGGAAATGTTCTCTGCAATATCACAAAGCATGTACAGGCTTCTGTTTTCACACAAGCTTCAATAGTTTCTTTTCATGAAAGCCGGTGTATTGCACATTAGAAATCAGATTTTATTACCAAACTCAGCCAGGTATTGTTCCTAAAATCTCTTTATGCTGAACTTTTACATTAGATTGGTTTTTAGCTTTTGAAAAATAAAAGTTAGTTTGAGGATGATCTCAGTACAGCTCCTAGAAGACAATTTATATCTCTCAAGCCATCAACACAATTGTCATTAATTGGCTCCCTTGCTATAGTTCAGTAGTGTAAAGGTCATAAAGACCAGGAGTCTCTTGAAAGACTTTTAATCTGGGGGAAAAAAGATCTCTTCTACTAGCAGTACTAGCAGTCCAAAAACATTTCATTTTATTTTAATAGTTACCAAAAATAAAATTAATTATTTTCTCAAGGTTTGTTTAGTTACCTGGCTTTGAGAAAGAGTAAGAAAAATGGGTTAGATTAGGAAAAGGGAAAAGATGTGTCCTACAGGCAGTAATATCTGATCACCTGCTCTCCCACATGGTTACAAAAGATCACGTTTTAGACCTGGAAGGTACTAAAGTATTCCTGCGATATATTAAACAATATTATTATTGGTATTATTACTTTGCCTTCCATGAACTTTCATGTGATTCATCAAAAGTAAGCCAAGCCTGTACCATTCTGAACATGAAAGGCAAATACAAAACAAGAATATAAATGGGTAGGGAGCAAGCTGACAAGTCTTGTTGGAGCTGGCACATCAGATGATTCCAAAAGTAGATAAGCGATGCTATATCCTCTAGTTCCTAGTCCACTGTTCTAACTATTGAATCGAGCTGCCCACATTCATTTCCTTCTAACCATAAGTTAGAGAAGAAAACTAATAGCTGCAAAATGGGAGAGAGAAAACTAAACTGGTAGAAAAATATTTGCTTTTCACTATACTGATAACAACATTACTCATGAGGAATAGGGGGTTTTTATTTTATTTTATTTGTTAACTCGTTGACAGTATTCATTTATGAGGTGGAATTTTACTGGGATTTCTTGAACAGCAACACCAAAGACAAAAGGAATTGTGACAAAAAACAGTTAAAAAAAGATATATAGAAAAATAAAAGCAGTTCTTTTTGTTTGCTTTAGTTTTATTTTTTCTCTTAAGATTATATGCCCTATTACTTCCACTTGTTACCAAGAAGAAAAACAAGATAACCCCTATCTAAAGAAATATTTGTTTCAGTATATTTTCAATTCAAATATACAGTCTTTCTTCACAGTGAAATTTATAAACAAAATAAAAATGGAAAGGTTTTTTCCTTTTTTATTTATATAACCACAATCAGAAAAACTGTAATGCTATCTAAACAACTACACACATTAGGAAACAAACAATGATCAATAGCTATAATTTGACACACATACACTGTTCACTGTGAAAACATCAATAGTACAAAAGCTTCATGGGCATAGCAGAGAAAAATCTGTTTGGTAGATGGTGTTGGCAGAAGATTAAATAACCACATGTCAGAAAGAATCAAAAAAAAATTCAATAAACTGAATGCATACTGGAGATGTGCAAGTACTTTGAGCTAAACTGTTAGTATTAATAATAAGAAAATTATCTTTGTCTTCCAGTCATTCAATTACTTCATGAACAAATATTTTGGCTTGGATCTCTGATATTTAAACATATACTGTCTTTCCTATCTGCCAAAGGACTGCTACTGAAAGGCAGGGAAACAGGAAATGACTTCCACGTCAGATGATGATATCTTGAGCTGCTATTTCATAAACAGCACAATAGGTGACTATTCATCTCATCCTGATCCCTAACACTCTGAAGGAATCATGAGAGAGAGATGCAGCCAGCAGCTCTTTGGCCAGGAAGAAAAGAGACACAAAGTTTATTGAAGGCATCTAACAAAGTAGATTTGATGGTCAGGGCTGAATCGCCATGTCCTCCAGCATGTGCACATTGACTCCTCCTACTGAATCTCACGGTGTTACTCTGAGATATGCACTTAAGGTCATGCTTAAAAGCTTCTAGGATCATGCTTTCAGTGTCTTAGTTATCCATTATTCAGTAAATTATTCTAAAGTGATAGGTGGTTTGTAAGACCACAAGTCTTTAATATATGTTTACCATGTAACTCTATTCCTTTGGCCATTGTGCCTAAGCCACAAAAGCATTCTCATTAGTTTGTTTTACAAACCAGTTCTTCTTCTTTCTTTTTCAGGTAGCCCTCTGCTTTTTGCTCTTCAGGTGATAGGAACTGTAGTTCTTTTTAATATCTGTTACAGTTTTGAGTCACGATAATTTTGAAAACTGGTTTCATCAACTTTCTCTCTCTCTCTCTCTCTCTCTCTCTCTTTTTCTTTCTCTCTTTCTCTAAAATCCAAGACAGGTCATCACTTTGGATCATCACTTTGCACAAAAAAAGGCTGTGTAAGGGAAGCCCTTCAAACAGAGCTGATATTGACAACAAAGGTAAAACAAACAAACAAAGAATGTAAAATTGCTTTGAAATATGAAATATGCATATCACAAAAAGGTATTTTCATATTCATCCTGCCTAATGGTTATATATGACAAATGGGTAATTCCACACATAAATTACATTCTTAAAAGCTAGTTGGTATGTACTAATGCACCTAGTGAGAATTCTGAATGTTCACATTTATCTGATGTTTGCTACTATGCTGCCAATTCTTCATTTTGTGATGATATAAGTAATGAGATTTCATTGGTGGTGTTTACATTTTTAAAGACTCATAGAGTGCTTTGATTATATGCAAATTCAATTGTAACTAAACCAAACAAATGAAAAAAAAAATTCAAATTGTATTTCAAGCTGCTGTGGTTAGGAAGAGGAACATCAGATCCTGTGTCTGAATTTAAAAATATATATATATATAGATGTTAACATTGCTTTATTGGAAATTCTTTACTGAGGTTTTTGTAATTTTAATATGGTCTGATCCATTATATCTTAGTGTCCATGTCTAGTAATAGAAAAATTTAGGAATGAATTAGTTTCTGCAGTTTAAGTTACTTAGTTGAGGCACTGAACGTTGAGGCACTGAACTCAGGAACGTACACTACACTTTTTGACAATAATGCTGAGATTCAGGTATCTGCACAGGAAAATTCATCCATCCCAGGACTTGCCTACCCTCTAAGTACCCAAGGGGAACATTCAGGTTGATAGACCTTTTAGTATTTGTGCCATATCTTTGAATAGGTCACATTTAATATTTATTTTATTAGTTAATTCAGTTCTACCTAAATTTTAGATCCCCAAGGCTGTAGACCACAGAAATCCAATTTACAGACTTGTTTTCCTTCTGTTCTCTGTATGTGCTGGCAGTTTGTTCAGTGGCCTGGCTTCCAAGGACTGAGATACATCTCTCGCCTTTGGCTGATCAGTTCTAAGAGAGCTGAGAAAGCCACCTGCAGTCTGAGTCCCAGCCATCCCGAATCTGGCAGCTGAAATCAGTGAGGATGTCTTTGTTGATATTTCCCAGAGGCACGATATTGGCCTTCTAACTTTTGTGGGTTTCCCATATTGGGCCCAAGAACATCAACTTTTTCCGATCTACTGGTTCCATATGCTTTTTAAGCAAGGGTGATAGCTCATCTGGATAATTTACACTAAAAGACGAGAATGTTTGGCCTGTCAGGTGGTCCAGGTTAAAGCTATACAAGATTTTTTTTTCTGCTGTGAAAAACAAAAATCATATAATTTACAAAGCCATGCTTTCGAAATTTTTCAGGTGAGCCTGAGAACCAAGAACTGAATTCAGTGCAACTACTCTCAGAGAATTCAGCAGGTGAAATGCAATTTCAAAGATTCAGGACTATAACTACTACGATAAATGCGCCCCCCCAAATGAACAGGCCAAATAGTGCAGAAGGACTAGCACAGACATTACTCTGTAGAGGTATCTTCTACTAAAGCATCCATTTTCATGTTTCTTAGAATCTGGTTTTGCTTTCTTAAGTTTCTTTTTGTTTTTTGGTGGGATTTTTTTTTTTTTAAATTCAAATCTTAATTTTAAGATTTAAAGTGCCTGAAACAACATGAGTACTGTGCTGATGTGAGTGACAGATACGAGTACCTGATATGATAAGGTCAAGGGCCTATATGGCATTTCTGAGTCGTGGAGGACACGAGGAGCTTTTAATGGTGCAAGGTATGATGGAACAGGCACTGCAACTCTTGTGCAAATGGGGAACAGGATGCAGGGCACAGCCTCACACCTCCTGCCCGCAGGCATGAGGCGTCCTCAGAACTGTATCAGCATTTCACCCCAAAGGAAAACTATTGGCTTAGTCCTGGAGAAAGGGCTTGTCAACAAAACTAATATGAGAATACCTAAGGAACAAGGAGCAAACTCAGGAACTGAAAATATTTGACAATTTAAATGCATCCCTACAGAGTTACTTCATTAATATTCCTCGTACGAGAGTAAGGAAAACTTAGAATCAAAACTTTCTCTTTCCTTCTCTTTCAGCAAATAGTTAATTTATTTTGACAGCAGAGTAAGAGATGAGAATGTTAACCTGTCATTACCTGGTGTCAAAGGGCATTTATGCCACATCTTCCAGATTAGAGATATTTTCTAGCCCTAGAGAATCTTGTTCAGCTCATTTTGACAATGTCTGAATATTTTTAGCACACTGAGAAATGTCTGAAGACAAGGTTAGAAGAAACATCTTTTTTTCCTTTTTTTTTTTTTTCCTAATTTTTATTTTTATGGAACCACTGCTTCACATTTCAATAACCTGTTTCCCAGGGTACATGGCTTTACCAAAATTTTCAGGTTTTTTGCTAAAGTCTGGCAAATAGCAGAGAATATTCTTGAAAAACGAAATAAAACAAAACAAATAAATAAAACAAAACATTCCTTCTTCCCTTTATATTACTCCCCTCTTTGTTCAATTCATCTTTCTTGTTTGGTTTATCCACTTGGGTTTCTATGTCTTATAGTTAAAGTCAGAGAGTGATTATAGAGCAACTGATTGAAGAGTCAGGAATTAGGCATCTGTGGTAGATTCAGCCTGGCTGGATGACAGGTGCCAAACAGTTCCCCTCCTCAGCTGAAGAGGGGAGAGAAAATATAATAAAAGGCTTGTGGGATGAGATAAGGTCAGGGAGAGATCACTCACCAGTTGCCAACATGAGAAAAAATGGACTCAGCTTGGGGAAAATAGCCCAGCAAATCAGAGTAGGGTAATAAGAAAAAAACCCCAAGACTTAAAACACCTTCCCCTCACTGTTTCCCCCTTCTTCCCAGGGCTTAACTTAATTCTCAAGTTCTCAATCCCCTCACCCTCAGGAATCCCCAGTCGAAATTCTGTACAAACTTCTCCAGTGTGGGTCCTCCACAGGGTGATAAGTCCTGCCAGCAAACCTGCTCCAGCCTGGGCTCTCCAGGGGCTGCAGGTGGATCTCTGCTCCCTGGGCCCTCCCTGGGCTGCAGGGGCACAGCTGCCTCACCATGGGCTGCTCCAGGGGCTGCAGGGGAATCTGAGCTCCAGAGCCTGCAGCAGCTCCTGCCCCTCCTTCTGCACTGCTTTGGGTGTCTGCATGGCTGGTCCTCTCACATGTTCTCACCCTGCCCTCTTCTTTAGCTGCACTTGAACACTTTTTTCCCTCCATTCTTAAATATCTTGCCCCAGAGGTGTCACCACCAACACTGAGGGGCTCAGCCTTGGCCAGTGCAGGGTCCATCCTGGAGCTGCCTGGCACTGGCTCTGTGGGACACAGGGGAAGTTTCCAGCAGCTTCTCACAGGAGCCATCCTGTTGCCTCCCTGCTACGAAAACCTGGCCATGCAAACCCAATATACAGCATCTGAAAGGAGTGTAGAAAATCAGCACGAAATGAGGAGACTGATCCCACCTTATGCCATGAAGGGAGGGAAAAAGTACAAAATATGGGCAGGCCAGCAGTGACAGCTTAAGATAACACTCCCAGGTGCTACTCAGAAGAAAGGACTTGGTAAGATGTAGCCTCCCTAGCCATTTTTTTTTTTTTCTTTTTACTTGCAGATTGCAAGAAAAGTATCAGGTGGACAGAAAAGAAAATAATGCTGAAGGGATAAGAGCCTTGTATTTCTGTCTGTGACTCATAGAGCTCTGTGTCTGTCCATGGGACACCCATATCTGCCAGTCACAGGGTAGCTGAGGAAATTCAAAATAACATCTCAAATTTGTGAATTTATTGCAAATTTAATCAGAAAGATTCTGACCTATTCCTTCAGGACCTAGTCTGAAACCAAAGCTCTAAGTTAATATTGGTGATGCCACAGAATCAGTCACTAAGCTGGACTGAAAATCTCCTGTTGCAGTGTGTTTCTCAATGTGTGCATGTAACCAATGTGAGTACCAAGAAAAAAAAGAAAATAAAGTTGTTTAAATGTCCTGGTAAACAATATATTGTTTACCACATCTGCTAAAAGGAATGGGGTTGCTGAGGGGATGAAGCATGGCAAACACTGTGTGCATGATTATTTAATCCAAGGCTGTGTCATACCACTCAAGGTTAATAACACATCAGGATGCAAAGTTAAGATTACATTTGAAAGGGTTACCTGAACTATAGCAGTTTCTACTTTTTGATTCCTGAAATGTTTTTTCTTAAGAAAATTCATGTGTAGCTAAACACATGAGATTATAGTTTGCAAAGAGTACAAAAGAGTTATCCACCTACCACTTTTAATAAAGTTTAATTATTTATAGAGTGATAATGAAAATCACAGCAACAAATAAAAAATAAAAAGTATTCTCCCATCTCTTTTATCAGTCAATGCTAGTTTAGATAATTTTGCTTTCAGCTGTTTTATTTTTCCATGCTTAAATTTTATTTTCTTTCTTTCACCCTTCATTCTAACAATAGAAAGCATAAAACTTAATTTTTACTCCTTGTTCTTTTTAGGAAGCTTGACATTGTTCTTCATAATTTGCTCTTGTCATCTTTTTACTTAATGTCATGCATGGGTTCTTTCATGTATCTTCATACTACCAACAGTCTTTATCCTTTTACATCTGACTTCAAATGTTAGATGTGAGCTTCATACTGTTCACATTTCATTGCTGTTATTGTTTTCATTATTTTTCAAAAGTTGTAGTGCTATGTAAGCACTTTGATATCCTCACAAGTGTCTTTTCTCCTGACAAAGCTTTACATTCTTTTTTTCCCTTCTGTTTTTTTCTTACTTGATTCTGTTTTACCTCTAGAGAATGTATAGAATAATGTAAATACTAATGGCAAATGGGATTCTTTTTTTTTT
>VZTR01006160.1:23622-42237 GCA_013400775.1 Chaetops frenatus | reverse complement strand
TTACATTGGCCACAGCTTTCTCAAAGCCAAAATAATCTACATATTCATGTTCATTTTGATGTTCCTTGAGTCTCTGAGGCATGTTGTAAACAGACCTGCATTCCTGATGTTGAATTTAGCATGTTTGTACTTAATACATTAGAGACCTTTTCCTTTATCCCAGCTCTAGCCTTGTTAAAATAACCTGTAATGCTGGCGAGGTCAGGGGAAAATGTCAGTTATTTGTTCTGTAGGTGCCAGACAGGCAAGCTGGAACTCCCTAGAGGCTCTTCTAACTTGTCTAACCAGGTTTGCTGAAACAGAGGGTTTTTTGGGTTTTTTTTTCCCTTCTCCCTTCTCATAAATCTGCAGGCTCTGTGTTTCATGGCATTTTGACCCCTTTGCCAACTAGCAGCTCCTTGGATGAATAAACTACACTTAGGATTTGTGGGCTCTTTTTTCCCCTTCTGTGTTGTGTATGTTTCTAATGAGAATCATATTTGCTTTTCAGAGCTGTGTGACAGTGAGTCTTTAAACAAGAGAAAGCTGAGTTTGACATAACCTGTGAGGTTCTTCTTCTGTGCTTCCTACACAGCTTTGTTTGAACCTGATACAATAGTACAGATGTCCCCCATTTCCATTTTAAAAGCCAACAGAAATGATCAAGCAGTACTACTAGACTGTTCCTTGCTGGCTGTATACAGGGAACATTCAGTGTTGATCCCAGCTGCTGAAGAAGAAGGAGCACACTTAATGGGACACATCTTAAGCAGATTTTTTTATGCCCTGAATACTTCTCCTGTTGGCCCTCTCTCCTTTATCTATACATAGTATCCTTTGCAAAATATAGATTTTAAAGGTCCCTGTTTAATAAAATACATTCCAGAGGCAGAGATTGCCCTGTGTTACCATGACCCTTTCCCTTCACACCACCTTCATCTCCATGACCAGTCCATGGATTTTCTTCTAACTCATCAGCAATACGTTTCTTTTTTCTCCGAGTATCATAGAAATGCTCAGTTTGAAGTGAGCCTGAAATATCAACAAGCTCCAACTCCCACACCATGGGCAGGGACAGCTCCCACTAGGCCAGGGATGCTCAGAGCCCCATCCAGCCTGGCCCTGAAAACTTCCAGGGATGGGCTATTTACAGCTTCTCTGGGCAACCTGTGTCAGTTCCTCACCACCTTCACAGGCAAGGATTTATACCTAATATCTAATCTAAATCTCTTTTATTTTAAAACCATTCTCCCTTGTCCTATCATTATCTACAGTTTTTAGTTGTAAACTCACTTCCACCAAGTAAAAAAAAGCACAATCCTTCTGTGATTTCTCATGTAAAATGATACTGCAATAAATTGTCCTTTCTTATCCTTCAGTTTCATCCATCTGTATTTAACCCCTTCATTCTTCTCCCTATGGACAATTGAATCCTCTCCATACAATCCTCTTCCAGGCAATCTCTGTGGATTTCAGTGAAATTGCCTTTCTCATGCCATGCTACTCATTGCCATGGGATGCCTGATACATTCAGCCCCGTTCTATTCTAGCTTTTGTACTCATTTATGTTTCCCTCAAAAGTATCATATATTTAGGGAGAATTATAGGGATAACTGAACCAGACCAGAATTCCTGCTGGAGAGAATGTTTGTTGCTTGGGTTTTAATGTTATAATCCAGAGAGAAAATTGAGAAGAGATCTGTGTATTCTCTCTGCAAAGCTTTGTTTTCAGGAGTAGATATTAATTCCTTGCAANTATTTATATTTTATATAAATGTTATCAGATAACATTTGGAGATTGAGCAAATTTGTGAAAATATAGCCCTAAATTTGCTTGAGATGGTACAAGAAAATTTCTGACTTGTATAACTTCCAGACCTTGGTGTTACAGTAATCATAAATACAAGATCTAAAATGACAATTTCAAAAGAGTTTACCACTTTTTGTTTCACTGTTTTTGATTCTAACAAAATTTGTCACCATTTACAATGCCAGTGCAGTGAAGCTTGAGATTAAATTGTGATATGTTAATTAGATAAAGGTAATCAGGCTACAAAAAGAGTCCCAAAACAACCAAAACGAATCAAAACCATAGGAACTAAATACCTAAATGGTTATATCTCATATGACATTCTCCCCAGCTTCCTAGAAAATTTTTAGAAAATCAAGAAAACAGAAAGCTTCAAACCAAAGGCACCAAAAAGAGACATCCATTTTATTTGAGGAAAGAATAGATCATGGCGGATATTGCACAGTTTAATGTATATCTGAAAAAGATTGGTAGAAGAAACAGAAGTGGAGTATCATTGACTTCATTTAACACCTAGAATATTTTGGATGATAGATTATTTAGACACAGAAATGTTATTAACAACTGCTATTGGATAGTAATCAACTAAATCAATTTGTCTTTTATAAATATTTAAATGTCTCTCAAAATAAAAGTATGACAATGACTTAATTATTTTAATCTTTAATGTCCTTGATTGTGTAAAACCTGGGTTTTACATTTTCAGTGATAATTTTACATTACTCAGACCCTGAGTAGAAAAATGTCCTATGTGACTGTTAGGTAGGTATTCATCACACATATTTTTAAATGCCTAAATCTTAAGTTAAACTAATCATCTAAGCCCTGCTTTATGATCAGTAAAGACTTATATGCATGTCCACGAGTTTCTTCAACCTACCTATATCAGACTTAAATCAGGAATGGAAAAAATCAGTATTTGCAAGTAAATATTTCTCCTAGTGTTTAAAGAACAATACTAGATGGTAAACTAAGACTGGAATCTAGCTCTAGAAACCATCAGATAAATTATTTCTACCATGTGTGGCTGATCTAAAATTTACTAAAATTTATGGAAAAAACTCTATTATGGATAATAGGTTTCTGGCCAGAACTTTGTATCAGACTATTTTAAGAGTCTCAGTTAAAAGAAAGAAGAGTTTTGGGTGACAGAACTGAAAAAGCACATGCAGACAGTTTGACTCACTGGTCCATGGATAAACTTCAAGTATACCTTTGGCATGGGGACATTTAAATTTAGGAAGCTTGTACTTCATGAGTAAGTCAAAAACTGAAACAAGTGTAACTTCCTGCAAAATTTATTAGGATCCCACATGCTTCCAAAGTTCCATATCTGGAATTAATCAAGCACCCATCTGATGACTGTGTAGTAGCCTGTGGGAAGAAGGTTTATGTTTTTCAGTTGTGTCAAAATGTTAATTTTCCATAACACTGGTGAAAGTATGATGCGTGACAGTGATTGACTCTCTTTACTGATTTAGTAGCAAAGGAACAAGCAATGGTGATTGAACTAAGATCACACCAAAAAGTAGTCTCTCAGGAAAAGAGTCATGGTGAAGTTGCTGGAAGCAACACACTGACTGTCTTGTGGATAAATTGGGAAGTTTGGGTGCTGGAAATGAGAAAGGAGCAGTTACAGAAAACACTGAGATAATGCATAGATTAGAAAAGAGAGGTAAATCTTGGCAAAGGTCTCTCTAAAAAAAAGGGACTGGGATGCTTGTAGATGTTTTGCAGCAATTTATAAAATTAGAGAATAATTAAACATTAATTATAATACTCTGAAATGGTTCAGTCTGGTCCACAAAAACACATAGATTTTTTTTTTCTTCTCTTTCACCATTGCTTTGATGACAGATTTCAGGGTCTTAAGGCGATGCTTAGCTTCCGTTAGTGCCTCCACAATGTGTGCTTATATTGTACAAGGGAAGCCATCACACTGAATGTGTTTATATTCTAAACTGGGTATCTACACTGGTTTTAATATCAGTGGAGGGAAATAAGTTCTTCTCATGCCCAATTAATTCACAGAGTAGGTCTTTAACAGAACCAATTTTTCTCCATGTGATTTGAAGGGATCCTAAGGTAATGATCAAAATCATAGATACATGAAGTGAGATGAATCAGACAGCCCAGGAACCATATATATCAGCTTTTGAACAACCAAAGCAGGCAAAGTCTGATCTCTGTGTTGACTACAATGAGTCTCTGGTCATATTGCTTAACCTTAAACACCTTTATCTCTTGCATGGGAAAGTCTGAAATCAGAGATTTCCCTGCTCCCTAAAAATGTGCTCCAGTTCAAGCCAAAGTCGAAGGAAGTATTTCCATAAACTATAATGAAAGGTGTCTTAGGCTCCCCATTCACTGCAAAAATAAATGTATGAATTCTAGGACCAATCTTTTTGGCTTTTTTCTCTATGTCCATTTTGAGGGCTATGGATCACTACACTCCCCATTATTAGCTCAGAGAACTCAAATAAATGGAGCACAGGGAATTTCTTGCTTGGAGGTCATAGCTCTTTCGAGGACAAAGAGGTAGGAGAAGAAACTATGCATGGCTAATGTTGATGGAGAGAGAGTCTCTTGCAGACAGCATGTTACAGCCATGGGTTCTGCCAGAGCTATTGTGTGATGATGTGTTTGAGACCCACAGGCAGCTGGTGCCAGATCCTGTCAAGAGAAGATTTGCTATAACCATTGACTTGCCACAAATAAGTGACTAGAGAAACTGTCAGTCACAATCTAGTATGTGGAAGCAAATTTATCTTCCATATCTATCTTACATCTGTCTACAAATTCATGCCCATTTTCATGTTCCTGGAACCTTTTCAGTTCATAGGAAATGAACTGTAAAGAATGGATGATGCTTCCTACATCAAGGGACATTTGGTGATATTCTGGGCACTCTAAAAACTCAATCCACACTGGGTTTTTTTTGGCTTTAAAGACAAAGTGAAATAGTTGCAGAGATTACATACCCTGAGGCATTGCTTCAGCAGTGATTTTCATTTTTGCAATAAGTTGTAGTACCTCATTTGAGATATAAATCTTTGTGGATATTAGACAAAGAGTAGTAGATCTGACAGCCTGCTTACTGTAATTCAGGTTATCACATACTGACTAAGCTGAAATTTTCCACGGAGGATGGGGTTCATTGTCAAATTATAGTCGGTGGGATCAGGTACTTATCTTGTAGAAACTGGCTTTGTTCCAATGAGTTTTGGAGGAAGGCTGATTTATACTTGCTGGGATATAACCCACACTCTTCCCTATCTGCCAGGGAAAGGAGGACGGCAGAGCATCCCTGTGAAGTGGGACAGAATTGCTACAGGGAGTGAAAATCACCCACACTACAGACATTGTCATTCTATAACTAAGTGGCAAAGCCCTCCCTTTTTTTTCCACTGACTTGATCAATTCCATTGTACTACAGATTCCCTTGAAAGCACTAACATTTTCACAAATTTATTTCAAGCTTCTTACATAATGGAATATGATGTTTGGCATATAGATTTAGAATATAAATAAGAAAAAATCTGAAATCAGAAATGAAATAAGGTTGCTTGAGCAGTGCAGGAGAGGGGGGAAACACATTTATAACATTATTTTTGCTGTGAACACATAGATTTAGAACGGAGGAAATGGCAGCACTCTCTTTAATGTGAAGAAAAAGTGAGATCGTTTGATGAGTACAGCCTAATCCTCAGTGAATGTTCATCAACTTCATAAAACCGAGTTCCAAAGCCTCATGGCCATCCTTCAAGTAGCAATCCTTTCAGTAAGTTTCCACTGAGGATATTACTCTGGTGCCATGGAGAGTGTCTAAGAGTCTGCTGCAAAACTGCAATGCATCTGTGCACACCTTCAAATGAACCATGAGAGGTAGAAGGGAAAGCTTAAAGTTGGAAGTCATTTTGTTACTTAAGGACAAA
Organism: Chaetops frenatus; assembly: GCA_013400775.1. Lineage (NCBI taxonomy): Eukaryota > Metazoa > Chordata > Aves > Passeriformes > Picathartidae > Chaetops > Chaetops frenatus. The sequence continues at coordinate 36,513 of VZTR01006160.1, read as the reverse complement.
TTTGACCCAGATGGCCCCTTGGAAGTCAGTGAGAGATGCACACTCCAAAGAACTCGTTTCTCTCTTTTTAGAAGGAATGAACAAANAAACAAACAAAAAACAAAACAACCACCAAAACCTTGTAATAGTTTACATCAGCACATTTTCAATAAATCAATTTCTTAATTTCTTCACTTCATTAAGTTAGGCCGTGTATCAGCTAAGGGTTTGCCTTCTCAGGGCACATATCTGACAATAGTTCTACAATCAGCCTTTCCTGAGATGATTGTCACAATTGGGTCCAACTGGTAAATAAATTCCTGTTAGACTTTTCACACAACTTTCATTCCTGGTTGGTTTGGATTACCAGCATTTCTTGCCTTAAAATTTGAATATTCAACAGGACATCAGATTCTTACAGATTATCTCTACATCCGAGAACTAGAAAGGTCACTGGACTGATTTAATATTTTACCTCCAAGTTTTCCTTCCCTTGAAATACTTATGGCTTTTTGACTCAAATGACAACTTGTGCCTCACTATCCTCTGTTCCTATATTTTATTGTTATTAGGTTCACTTTTTTCATTATTACTATTAACAACTTGTTATCACTATTACTTTGCCATTAAGGGTCTACATATAGGTAATGCACAAAATCCTAACAATTTTTTACCTCAGCCATTCATAGATTTCAAATGCTAATGCAAAAGAGAACACATAATATAGAAAAATATTATGTAAACCAAAACTAAATCACTTATCAATCACTTATCACATATTTAAATGACTCTCTTATACTCAAAGGGGATGTCCAAGGATGAGCAGGAAACTTTATCCAGATGAGCAGCTAGTTTCAGTAATTTTTCTGAAACACAAAAGCAGAAGTGAAGTTTTGGCTTTGGGATTAAGGCTATTTGGCTGCTGAACAATTGGATTTAAGTGGTTAAGGTTCAAAACCATATCTTCATATCTTTTTTCCTTTTTATTATTCCATTAAAAAAAAAAACAAAACAAAACAAAACAAAAAACAAAACAAACAAAAAAAAAAAAAAAAAAAAAAAAAAAAAAAAAAAAAAAAAACAACAACAACAACAACAAAAAAAACCCACACAACTTTGGAGCCATTCTTTAGCTTATCCATCTGAGTTGTTTGGTGTCGATTCAGACTCCATACAAGAGGACCAAAAGGATATCTGTGTGATACCTAATAAAACCGATGTGTTCCTACTCTGAACAACAGAATCCAGGCTTCTACAACAGTAGGGATGGAAGGTGTATTTTCATAACACAGCTTTCTTCAATTAAAACAGCTAAGAGAAACATACTGGGGAAAAAAAACCCAATAATAAAAAAGGACTCATCTTTAGCTGCCAGGTTGGAATCAACTCAAAAACTTCAAACCAGCTGTACTGAGAAAGAGAGAAAGAGAGCTTTCCAGGCTGGAATCTCTCAAGGGATCTGGAGGTGATGCAGTCTTTTTCTATTTTGTGTCTCCCTATTTTTTTATTTGCCCTACAGTCTCACAAAGTGGGAACACATGAAGTTAAAAGGAATAAGCTTGTCTAACATCTAATAAGAGAAGAATCTGTCACTGCCGGTGATGTGAATGGGAATACAAAAGCTGTAGGCATGTATATTCCTTCTGCAGCAAAAGCACAACAAGGCAAAAGGTTAGCCTAAGATCTGCTCTCGGTTGCTTTGGAAGCTCTGTTCAATTGTTAGTCACGATGCACCGTTGGCAGAACAATTAGTTGTATCTATATTAGATCTAAGCTGTAATTATTTGTTACATTAATCATGACTAGAGCGAGAATTTAATTAGTCACGAACATTACGTGAATTTTGTTGTTGTTGTTGTTGTTGTTGTTGTTGTTTTGTTTTTTTTTTTAAGTTGGGATAGAGCTAGTCTTGTATATCTGCAAAGCCAGTGCCATGGCTAGGAGTCTTTCCACCTGCTGAATATGCAAGATTTCCATCCCAACAACAGGTTCTAGCACCGACTTGGATTTACAGAGGCAGGTACGAGCGCCAGGACTGAATTCAGATAACCCAGGTTGGAGGGGTGGGGGAACGCATTTCGGAGTTGTTGCAACAATGTCCCATCACTTGTATCTCATTAAAGTGTGTCAGGCGGGGTGAGCTGCCTCCCTCGACCGCATTTGCTCCACTGCGGGTACAGTGCCTCCCACAGAGAACAGTTTATGCCCCTCCTTGCATCCAGTGTGGGATAGGCAGATGGTATTTTGTTCCCATTTCCCTGCACTAGCAACATTTATCACAGGGCACTACTGCTGCGAGACCTTCCCCGGTGCTAGGGCTCCCCTAGCAGTATTCATGGCAGTATTTTGGCTCCCTCTCTCCTCCGAGCAGCTGCCGGTTCCGGGAAAAGCAGTGAGAGCCAGGGGAATAGCTGGGGCCGCTTCCAGCGGGGCAGCCGGCACCGAGCAGAGATTCCTCGGGCTGCCCCGACTCCTCGGAGCGCTGTCACTGTCCCTCAGCTCCTCACTGCTCGTCAGCCCTCTGCAGCGTGAGATGCTGTGTGAGCGCAGGCGAGCTGCCATCGCCCCTTTCCCGAAGAGCTAAGGAGAAAGGATGTTGATTGTCCCCGTGTTCTAAATGGACTTGGGGGTTGGCTCTTGTAGTTCAGTTAATTGTTCTTTAATTGTTTAAAGGTGAATTAGTTCAAAGTTGCTGTTGATATGTTTAGTAGTTGACAGTTGTTTTATCCAGCTGGGGCATTTGACAGCGATTTCTTTAGAAGAAGGGTTTGACTGGCAGGAATCGGTGGAACTATCTAGAAGAAAGGATGACATCATGGATTTGCATAAAGGGATGAAGCCAGGACCCAGATTGGACCACTGACTAACCAACCACTCGACACCTTGACATCTCCCCACCCTGAAGAACTGGTCTCCTAGACAACGAGCCGACAACCACCAATCGGGATGTCTCCTGGGGGCGGCCTCTCAGGAGGAGGGTGGGACTGTCCGGAGGTGTATGAAAGGTAACTCCCCTGGGGAATCGAGGTCTTTCTGATCGAATTACTTGTGGTCACACACCCAGCACGAGTTCTCCCCCCTAGGCTACAAAGCTAAGCAGCTAATTGGAACCTCAATCGCTCAGTTTTGTGTTAATAAATCCATTCCGTGGATTAATTGGCTGCAGCTCGTTTACTTCAACCGGGGGCTCATCAAATCCCTGGTGACACCTTTCTTGTAGAGAAATCCCTGTCAGTCAGCTCTGGACCTATACATAGAACCAACTTATAAATTCAAAACTGCCCAACCCCCCAGATGCCCCAACTGGGTAAAATAACTGTCAACTATTAAACATATCAACAGTAACTTTGAACTAATTAACCCTTAAACAATTAAAGAACAATTAACAGAACTACAAAAGCCAATCGCCAAGCCCATTTATAAGAATTCCCTCCTTTTCCTTTTTGTTAATCATTTGACTTTTGTAGCTCCTGATAGTCCAGTCCAATGGAATTCTCAATTCATGTCATTATCTAGCCCTTCCCATCTATGCCAGTTTAGTTCCATGAAATCTCAGTTTATGTCCTCATATTCCGATTCTTGGTTTGCATTGTTTAATGCACAGGCCACATCCTCATATTCCACATCCTGGTCTGCATTGTTCACTGCAAAGGTTTATAGAGCTCAGTCATCAGAGGATATCTCAGGGTTCAGAGGTGTTTCAATTAGGGCAAGGAGCTTCTGGGGTTGGGTTTTGGATCTTTGCCCAGCTGCTGCTGCAAGAGTTCTTTGTCTGTGACACCTCTCCACCTTGGAACAGGAATATGTCCAATAATTCTGATGTTTTTGGCATTATGAGTTCCAGGATCAACAGACAGAGACTTAGAAGCCAGTAAAAGCTTGCTGGAAGCCATAATAAAAGCTTGTTGGAATAGATGCTCTTGAGGTTACCTATGGCTTGAATCTGGTCCTCTTTAGCTGGTGCTTGGCCAGCCATTTCAATATCAACCTCAAGAAATTCATCAAAGTCAACACTGGATTTCCCAGAGGCTGCAGCCAGTTCCCCATCTTGGCCCATGTAGTATGGGCAATTTCTCCAGCTTACCAATTCAGGTCTGCTGCTACCCAGTTCAGTTCACTCTGAGCTTCTTGGAATAGTCTTTGAGGCTACACCCACATCCTTTGTAGGTAGACCATTCACAGTTTTTCACTGTTTTTGTCACCTGGGCTAATGTCTGTTGACTGTTTGCATCCCTTAGGGCAGCCAGGGCCTGCTTGGCCTCCTGAATCAGCATCGCAGAGCCTCCCATGACATTCCTGGCAGCATTGCGTGGGCTGTCAGAGGGTCAGTGGTAAGCGCTGCAATCCCTCGTGCTGTCTGAGCCAGAGTCTTCAAGGCCTGAGCAGTTTCTCTGGCAGCAACTCCTGTGTAATGCTCGCTGCCCTGAGCAGCACAAGTTAACAACAGGGCCACTGAGGATCTGATTGCTTTGTATGTGCTTCCCAGGTCCCGAGTGCATTTTCTCAAGAGTTTTCCCCTGGGAGAGGTTTTACCATCCATCCACAGCTGCCATCTTCACATCTTGCAATTCATTTTTGAGTGTCTGGACTGTAGTCAAAGCAGAATCTATTTCCATTGGGCCACTAGCTTCATGAGCCTTCTGGGAGGCAGTTGGTAGCTCAGTTCATCTGGTAGCGAGACTCTGCACATTGAGCTGCATTGCTGCTGCTTAATCAGTCACTGTGGAGACAGCAGCTTTAGCAGATGACACCATTTTGCTTCCAGACTGAAGGAAATTCTGGCTGGAATTTATTAAAACAAGATCTGCACCAAGGTATTCTGCCTAAGCTTTACTCCTTCTTACACCCTGCACCAGCTGAGGAATGTGGTTTGCAACATCTTTGTGGCTCTGTACAAGTTGCTGGTGGGCTGCTATATTCTTATTGGACACAGCTGCATTCAGAGAGGCTGCAATAGTCAGAGTAGGAGCAGCTGTATCTTGTTTAGCTGCAATTTCTAATCTGTTGACAATCTTCTTCCTGATAGCAGCATTTGTAGCAACCAGCAGTCCCTCTGCTCTTTCTCTCAGATGCTGCTGTTGATCCCTGTTTTCAGGATTGGCTGCAGCTTCCTTGCAGTTTCAACCATGTGGGCTGTGGAATCCGCCAGGAGCTTTGCTGCCACAAGAAGCTTCTTGGAATTCTCCATGTCCATCCAGCAGCTCCCTGCTTTCTTGTCCAATGCTTCCAGCTGCAGTCAAAACTGTTTGGCAAGGCTCTCCTGAAGGTTACAGAGCCTTCAGCAAGTCTGAGACTGCACTGGCCAAGGTTCAAGCCATTTTCGAGAAGTCATCTCCACTTCCAACTTCATCATCCATGAGGGCAGCAAGCAGTTTCACATCTTTGGACATCTCAGTGAGGTTGGAGGAGATGGTTATAATTGCACATCCCACAACAGTGTAATCAGTATCAACTGGGTCCCCTGCTGTAAGGTTAACAACAGATGTCGTTCCTGCAGTGATTGCATTGACTTTAGGGTGTTGATTCATCAACCTTGCTCTGAACTTGTATTCTTGATGCCATGTCCTGCCCTAGAGGTGGTAGGTTATTCCCTTCACTGAGGTCGGCCTGTGCCTGCTGAACTGCATGCATACTGGTGTTGATGGTCTCCATCTGGACCTGCTGAGCTGAGGTAAGTGGGGGCATAGCTGCCAGGCCCCCCCTGTGCCCCCCTGGCTGGTGCTGGGGCCATAAGGCAACACGTCGGGGGCATTGGCATATCAGCCCCTGTACCGGTCCATGGACTTGAGGGTAGCACACATGCAGCTGACCTCATGCACCGTGGCGGCACTATAGTGGGCCAGGCTGGACTCCTGGAAGCCAGCCAAGTTCCCCTGGCGTGAGAATCAGTGGTCAGAGTGGATGTTGGAGGCCGAGCTGTACCTCCACATGAGGAGCTGTCTCAGCCAGAGCTGCCCAGTGCTCTCCAAGACAGGGTCAGAGTGTCTCAAACCAGTGTCAGGCACCACACCAAGGGCTGGGGTCCACAAGCCACTAGCTCAAGGGCGAGGTAATCCACAAGAGATACAGACAGAAACAAGCAAAGGGACGCCTTTGGTGTCAGTTCTGAAGAGGTTTATTCCTCCACAGGGGTCAGGGACCAAAGACCATGAGAACAGAGGTGCACCACCTTATAAAGGGGGTGGAAACCACAGGAGGGAACAATCTTGGATCCAATGAGAAAGAACTCAACCACAAATGGTTTCTTTAAGCATCACAATGATGAGCCAAAGTCAACACTCAAAGATAAGGACAGGCCTCAAGTTACCACCTTTAAATAAAAATCCAAGGAGGGGTATCTTAGACAAAGCATTGTCCACTGAACTATGGCAATGGTTGTGGAAGGATACAAGGACAACCAACAGAAGCTTCTAGCTTTGATGGAAGTGCCCCTGAACTTCGAAATATTCCCAAAGGCTCAAGCAATTATTTTCTGCTTATGAACTGAGCAACATGGAACAAGAGATTGCCTATGAGGACATAAACTGAGCTCACTGGACTGGACTATAAAGAACTACAAAAACCAAATTATTAACAAAAAGGAAAAGAGGATGTTAAGAATAGGAGGGAGACTCCCAAATTTAGTGATTTCAGCTCTATTAGAAACAACCTGGGCTGGGGGCTCATGGGTCATGCACATGCTGCTGCTCCACTCGGCGAGGCAGACGGTAGATGGTTGGCGCCGGTCTCTGTCCATTGAAGCTCCGGAGCCAGGTCTTCCTTCTCCAGCAGGAGACAACCAAAGAAGACCCCGAACGATGCTCGAGTACTCCTTTTTCTACGGTTTTTGTCTGGTCCTGATTGGTTGGTTTTCCAATCCCCCTATTTGCATAGGAGGCTGCTTGTCTGTTGGTTGGTTTAGATTCTGGACGTGCCATTGTGGTGTTGTCACTGCTTTATTTGCATGCGCATGTAATGATGTCATTCTGAGAACAGTCTAGAAGGCTCTTGTCTAGGGGCAGGCACCATCTTATTGTTTCGTCGGGGAGCTGCTTGCGTTGTGCCACATGGGATCGATATGGAATTAACTTAAGGGAAGTTCAACTAAGGGAACAACCATTAACAACCCATGAACTCACGAATTACATCTTTGAATCCAATTTCTAACAGGAGGAGTTGTTATAAATGGTCTTGGGAGTTGACTTTTGTAGTTCTGTTAATTGTTTCTTAATTGTCTGTTAATTGTTCTTTGTTTTGACAATTGATTGGTTCAAAGTTATTGTTGATATGTTTAATACAGTTATTTTGTTCAGTTGGGGAATTTGGGGGTTGGGCTGGTTTGAATCGGCAGTGGGCCTGCTTTATGCATAGTCCCAGAGAGGATTGACAGGGACTTTTCCAGAAGAGAGGTGTCACCAAGGGATTGATTGACGAGAAATGGTAGAAGTGCCAGGAAGAAAGGAAAACATCATGAATATGCATAAGGGGATTGATCCTGGGTTTGGATTGGACTACAGAGTGACCAACCACTCAATGCCTTGACATCTCCACATCCCTAGAATCCAGTATCCTACACTATGAGCCAGCAACCACAAGTCGGGAGGTGGTTGGAGGGAGTACTCTCGGGAGGAGGGTGGGACTCCTGGAAGGGGTATAAAATGTAACTGTCCTGGAAAGTTGAGGTCTTCTGACCAAATCGACCCTGGCGAGACACCCAGTGTGGGTCCTCCTTTATAATAAAGGGAACCTTTATCGCTCCGACCTTTGTTTGCTCAATAAATCTGTCAAACAGATTATTGGCTCGAGTCATTTACTTCAATAACAAAACCCATCAATTTTGATCCACAGAAACAGTTCCACCACAGGGGTTGAGACTATTTGTGTGAGTAAGTGCTCTCTCTGACATGACAGAACTTGCCTGAAGCTGAAGGATAATTTTAAGACATCTGCTCCTTACAGAAGGAACTTCTTCTCCCAGAAACCACATTTTAGCATTTGGGAGTTCCTTCATTATGCTTTCTAAGGTGCATTCATGTAATATAGACCAGGCAGCAGTTTGCCAAACAGATTTCAGAGTCGGATGCCAATCTAGAAACAAAGTAACATTCATGTAACAATAGATTCCTGTTTATGTGTCTAAGGTCTTGTGTTTCTTTCTACTGCTAATTAAGACTTCAAGTAAAAGCTGGGGCATTTCTGCCACTGAGGTTTTAAGCATTAAAACATGTCTGGTTACTAAAATGGCTATGTAACACTGACCATATATGTTGACTTTAGAAATTTCTCTCTTTGTGATGTGTTTCTTTTTTGTGAGTTTTGTTATTGTTGTTGTTGTTGCTGTTGTTTTTCCACAGCGTGTAGTGTAAGAAAAAGACATTAGGCTAGTCTAGAGTCAGTTTATCTTTCTCCTTTAATGTGGATGGCTGGAGCATTTCTGAGTGAAAGCCAAACTCTCAGGACAAAACTTACTTCCCAGAGCACCTCTCAAGGTGTTGCAAGCAAAGTAAGACCTTTTTTATCCTAGCAGCTCCACCCCCAGAATGAAAAATATAAAAAAGAAATTATGTTTCAAAAATCTAGTATATCTACCAAGAACATCTTTGAGGAGTAAGAATTGCTTCTTACAGCCATTTTGAACTGATCTTGCAATTACTGCATGTGTGTAAGAAACACAAATTTATGGGAAAAGTGTCTTTCAGCTATTTCTCCTGGTGCTGTTTGGAGACTGAGTAACCCATCATGTCCTCATGAGGTGTCATTTACAACAAAAGAGCAGACATAGCTATTTCCATTGACAACAGTGTCTTGGTGCACTGACAGCTGGTTGACTATTTTGTTTTCTACTTATTTATTTAATTGCATATTTGTTCTAATGGAAAATAAAACTAAAAAATTATAGATAAAAAGTCATGGGTTCTTATCTACATTTCAATCAGGCTGAAATAAATTCCAGTAACTCAAAAAAAAAAAACCTGTTAGTTGACAAAATTCCTTCTTAGATATTTAATTCTAAAAGATTGTAAATACCTCATTAGCATGTTCTTACTGTGCATTTATTAAAACATTTTGCAGTATTTGCAAACAGTAATGATCAAAGGTTTAGCCATTGAAGGATGAAGCTCTGAGTCTGCAGTAATACACAAGTCTCTGAGAATAGCCACATTCATTGAACAGCACCATGCTTTGGCATTTCCATCCTTATTTTTTCTTTTCTTCTTCTTCTTTTCCTCTTAGACCGTCGTTTGTTTCACCTCCTGGGTGCAAGGAACATTGCTGCCTTTTGCTGAGAGGTCACTGTTCCAAAGACAATTTCTGTGTCGAAGATGAAGGAAGTGGATGTTAGTCTGCGTAATACCACCATGCCATGAATCAAACCTATGACCTTTTGGTCTGAAAATTGAAACCCTGAAAATCTTTTGCTAAAGGATTAGCACGTTCAGCAGTCAGTAACCTTACCAGCAGAGGGAGAACCAGCATCAGGCACTGTATCATTATAATACATAATTTGTCTATTAGAAAAACTAATTCTGAGTATTCTATACTCTGTAGAGGTTAGGTTTGCAGAAGAGTAATGTATATCTGAGTCTGTTGCTGACTAGGTGTGTTGATGCTTTAGCACAAGAAATGGTGTTTGACGTAATTCCCAATCCAAGCAGATATACATTTCTACAGCATAGACAAAGGGGAGAATTATGTAATTTGATATTATTAAATACACACCATTATTTCTAGACATATAATCTGGGGGCTTGAGATCAAAAATCAAACCCTACAGGGGCTATCAGAACAGCCAAAGAGAATTCTCATTGCAGCAAGGCTTAAAACTCCTGTACTGCAGTAAGTCCAGGACCACAGTGGCTCGTTGCCTTCCCAGTGCTCATATTGCCATGGATTGGTGTGCCCTGCCTTTGTGCACAGCCAGTGTTGCAGCTTATAAACCATTGGTTGTCATTTCCACCACCTGTTGGGAACATGACATATTCCCTTTCCAGCTGCATGGGGCTCTGTCCTTAACACAATTCCATTCCCTTAAAATTCCGTCTTTGCTATTCTGCAAATGGAGCTGAGGATCCGCTTTCTTTCATCCTCCTGGTATTGTAATTTACATTTATTGCATCATTGCCCTTTAGATTGTCGTGTTTATATTGTATCTCCTTATTTATAGTGGATTGCCAGCATATGTCCCTGAGTGCAATTTTATTTGGTTGCATTTAGGATATTTCTGAAATATGTCAGATATTAGAGATAATCTCATTGCTGTTTTAGATGCCAAAAGAAAATCATCAGACAATTGTCCAGTAATCAGACTCTTAACAAAAAAGAAAAATGAAAGTTCTACTATTTTAAGCTAGTTTTCCAAAAACAATCTTTGTGAAAATTACTCCTAATTTAAAGGAAACAAAGATATGGCCTCACCTCACCAACAGGGCAAATGGCTCTTTTTGGACCAATCACAGAAATGAGCTTCCCTAAGTACATTGCACCTTAAAGCTGACATTATTGCAGAAAAGCATATACAGCACCTTGTCAGCATGGTATAACTGGGCTTGGCCAAGTTGTCATTTCTGACAGGTCGGTGTAATGAGCAAGAGAGCGCTGAGATGGTCGAAAAGTTTTTTTTTTTTTACTTGTTGTTGATGTGGGGCTTTTTTACCCGAATCAGCAGGGTAGAGCTGTTTGGGGTGATAAGACCATATATATGTGTCTCATTATGAGCTCTACATTATCAAGTTGTTGTCACCCATGCTATCACACTTAGCCACATTTATGTTTGGGATTCATTTTGTGCAATTTCTTTACATTCCTAACCTGGGAACAGCAGAAAATCTGATTCTCTGAAACAGCAGACATTAGCTAGCAGGACTGTCCATGCATTTTAAACCCACATGCACTTGCAGAATCACTAATAATGAGAGGTGCTAATTGGACTAGAATTTTTTTTTGCATTTGTACTTTCTTAAAAAATCCTAAAACAGGTAGTTACATTTAAAAAGCACTGAAAAAATGAAAAGGAAAAAAATAGGCTTTGGAGACAGTAAATGAGAAAAATAAAGGAAGAGAGGGTTTTTTCTAATGATATTGATATTTTTGTTCAAATCCTGTAAGGAAAGCAACACAATACACTAGAGAAGGAAAATTCTTGGGAAAAAAAAACTGGACTTTTTTCAACACTGTTTTTCCTGTATTATTTTTACATATGACCCTTCACTTTTTTGTGCCTTAGTCCCCAGCATGTCAAGTAAGAATAGTGTTTCCAGTCTCCTTTGTAAAGTGTTTTAAGACGTACGGATGAGAAACACTTTATAAGACTTAGGGATTAGGAAAAGCACAACAATAAAAGAGATGAAAGGGATCAGAGGTTAGAATTTAAAACACTAATAATAATCACACTCGCGCAGAATTAAGATCATCAAAAATAAATCCTTTTGAGCTGCAGTTTGAATAGCGGGAATGGGAAAAGGACAAAATGAACAGAGAAATAAAATCTTCTTTTAGTCAGTTGTCAATATCATCAGTACAAAAACACACATACATACTTTGTGATGCCATTTGAATTATGTAAGGAAATTTGAAATAGGGCAAGAAATAGAAGCTATTCATGTGCAGAGAAAGATCAGATAAGTAAATTAAACTATATGTTGAATTCTGCTGTAAGCAGATATCCCTTAAGGCTACAAAAACAATGATTTGATTATCAAAGCTGTAGAATGTGTGGCTCATCTCCCTTTGTGTTACAAGGAGCCTTTCCATTAAATTTGTTGTTAAGCAAAATGTCTACGGGAGACTCATTTTGGATACTGATTATGCACCTCTTAGGAGAGGAACTCATTGCCTTCCTTCCACACGCTGGAGTTACATTCCAGCAAGGAGCTGCAAGGTCAAGCCATCAACCCCATGTCTTCAATATACCTGGAATGAGTATATTCTGCCAGCATATTCAATAAAGCAATTACAATAGCATTAATGCAAATGACCAGTGCATCAGATGCACTGTAGAGGCAGAAGACAAAATTCCTTTAACATATTCTGCCCCAAATTTTTTTGAAGCTGTTTTATTCCACAGGAATTAAGGTCAGCCAAACAGGAGGCCCATGGCAGAGGACTTCCTGGGTGACATGGAACAGAGAGGTTGCTAGGTAAGGTTATCTTGATCTTTTTACCTCAGCATTTGAAGTCAATCACATTCATTTTCCAGGGTGTTACATAATTGGTATGCTTCATATCTCTGTTCTGGGGTACCATAGTTAGATGGAGACAAGAAGCTGCTCTCCTATCCTGATGAAGATAATGGGAAAAACCAATATTTCCTGTTCTTACCCAAATATTGAAAGAATGGATAATACATGGCAAGGCCATAGCATTCCCTGGATTGTATGGAATTTGGTATTGTAGGAAATATAGCAGGCCTTCCTAAAACTGCTGCTCTGTAGAAACTTTTGGCAGCTGCTGTGCATCAGAAGCCCTCTTTGCAGGTGAAATGAAGTCTGCTGGATGTGAAGAGCAGCTGTCATGTAGAGAAGAAAAAAGTATGAAGGATATGCTTATGGCCAGCCAGATGCCTCCTGCCACAACACATCAAATGTTGCAAAGAGATTTGGGATATGTTATCAGTGCTGCAGCAATGTGGGTGGGCTCAGGACAGCCCTGCTAAAGTAACAGGATGGGAACTGTGAAGGTGGGCTGCTCAGGTGTAATGTGGTAATTCAGGAGCTCTCAGTCTAAAACATTTGGCCTTCTGTACTCTGTCATTTCCTTTTATCATCCTATCTTGTCCCCCTCAGTTCTCATTACAGGTTGTGAGGTACAACCAGGTCTCCATCATTTCCTGCTTTGGGTCTGTTTGGTTTAACTGCAAACCGGATCTAAGCCCCACACAGCCCCATTGTGTGTGCACTCTGCCCCATTGGGTAGGGAGAGAAAATCAGAAGAGTA
>VZTR01006156.1:78050-93012 GCA_013400775.1 Chaetops frenatus | reverse complement strand
GGGCCGGGCGGGGCCGGGCCGGGAGCCAACGGCACCTCCGTGTCCGGACGGCGATCGGCCGCTGCCGGGGAGNAGGCGGGCACGGTGCCGCCGCTGCCTCGCGTAGGCCGCGTTATCACCCCGGCAGGCCTGCGGGGAGGCAGCGGGCCATCGGCACGGGGTTGAGGTGACTGACCTCTGGAGGGCCGTGTCCCGCGTAGGAATCGCCCGCCGGCTGTAAGTGTCCAAGGTTAGAAGGCGGAGTGGCTGCACTTTGGCGTTGCGCACCCCGCGGTTGTCACTTCACGTTCTGTGCCTGTTAGCTTTAAAAAACTTGTCTTGCCGTTTCGGCTCTGTTTTGCTTGTTTGTATTGGTTGTTCGCTGAGCAAGAGTGGAGGTAGGGAACATCCGATTGCACCATAGGCGTGATTTCATGGCGCACGAGATGGAACAGAACAACTTCAACTCACTTGGCTGGGATTAAGCTGGAAGTTGTCAGTGTTCCGCCCAGACCTCGCCGGCACAGGGTCACACTGGGGTTGTTTGCAGTGGTGGTCAGGCAGGAGCCTGCTTTCCTTCTGAACAAGCACAATTCCATACGTTCTTCTTTATGGGCAAAGTGTAAACCAGGCTTACACTGGTGTGTGAGTAACCTGTTTAGTGAACAGGTTGTTTGAAGTTGCTGCATCACTGCATCCAGTTTTCAGCTGAGGTAGAAGGAGCAGTGTATTCTTAATGGACAATTTGTTCTCTTGGGGTTCTCTGTAATTAACAATTTTAGTTCTTCTGTCTGTGAAATGAACAATTGACTTTATAGTCAGTGGTGAACAACACGGTACCGGATGGGGGCTGGTGAGTGGGAGAGAGAGAAGCTACTGAAGAAAACTGTTTGGTTGTCAAGTGAATCAGCTGTTAATGCCTCTGTGTTTTCGGGTTGGATGGGTGTGAGGAGGGCCTTGTTACAGTATCAGGGCCTTGATGTGAACCTTTCAACTACTTTTTCTTTTTTTTGTAATGTATTTTAAACAGGTTATGCTTAAAAGAAAGTTTCTGCCGTGTGCTTTTACGGTGTCCAAGCTCACCTGTTGATGCTTCCTTTGTAACTTCATGGTAGAACAGGATCTGAGAGTATCAATATCACATCACCTGGATCCAGAGGTCACTTTTAGTAAAATGTGGACTGCCAAAAAGCTTTGTAGTGCTCAAATACTATTGCTCCAGTTGAAAGAAAGCCGATTGTGTAGTTGCATGTTTCCCAAAACTCAGCAGTTCTGGATTGGAATTCCAAACTATTGCACTGTAAGAGTGCCACATAACAGAGTTAAATTCCAGGTAAGTATTTTTGTGATGTTCTAAAGATATAAGTGATGTGCATAAATACAATGATAAAATAATTTATTTTAGACTCTACAGAGCTATGGTTTTGATTTTGCAGCATTAATTATAAATTGAAGATACCTTCAGTTTATCAGGGTAAGGGGGCAGGCAGCAGTAAGTGCTGCAGTAGCAGTGTTTCAGAATGAATTTTTGAATCTAATAATTCTTAGTTGGGGAGAAATGTTCATTTTTTTCAAACTATACTTTAGATAGTAGTGCATGATAACTGACAGCCTGGTTAGTTAGAGTGACACTTGTTAAGTGAAGAATAGGACCAGAATTCTCTGGAAAATGACTTACACATGCAATGTTGCTCAACAGAGATTGGTGGGGGGGAACTGGAGTTGTGAGGGAGGATAAAACCAGAAGAGTTTGATTATAAAAAGATCTGTAGATATAAATAAAAAAGTGGTAAAGGACACAAAATAAAGTGCATTTTGGACACTGACACATCCAAATGGCAGTGTTTTTCAATATCTAGTTAAATAATCTTTAAAATATAAATTGCTGCAAGAATAAGTTGTGGAACATTAAAGTTTGAACTAGTTTTGTGGCAACTAAGCAATTTCAAAATTCATCTAGATGACTTAACAGTTACTGTCAAATAATGTGTGTTGCTGTTTTGTTTCTTTTATTAGTAATGTCAGACTCTCTGATTGTAGGTTTCCAAGGTAAATGATAAACAATCACTAGTTGATAGAAGAATGGCTACTAAAGCAGAGGGAACCAAAACAGCTGTTGGAAAAAGTTCCAGTGGAATATGTGATAGGAAACAACATTCATTAGAAGGTATTGAACCTTTTACCACCCTCTTCTGGAGAAGTCAGCCTTCCCTGCCCTCTGTTGACATGTTAAGGATCAAGGTCTAGAATTGTAATTTGAAAGTTTTGTATCATGTGATGTGTTTCCTTCTTTAATTTTAATTGAATTGTACCCAAATGTTATAGTTTGCAAAGACTTGTTATTTTCCTAAGGTTCTTAATGGCTGGTTAGATTATGTACGTATTATTTTTTTTCTTTCAACTTTGTCAAACTCTTATATTCACTGAAGGCTGTGAATTGTTATGCTAGTGCACTTTTTTTCCTGTTAGAAATGTGAAAAAACAAACATTTCTCTGTCAGTGGTGATTTTTGATTCAGGTAAATTAGTAGTTACCCTTATTACCTTAATTTTAGCAGTACTGCCAAGCTAAACAGTTTTTTCTGTGACTGCTTGTTTTGTCACTCCGTGCTAATAACTTATCCTCAGATGTGCTGTTATGCATCATACATTTTAGCTCCTGTGCTTCAGGGTGCTTGGTCATTTGCATTCTATGTACATTTAGATTTTGTTTTTAAAGGTGTTTATACTCAGTTGCTTTGGGCATTTTCTGCTTTCGTTTACAAGTTGGATGACAAGGAGGTAGTTATGACAGGCTAAGACACTGGGATGGTACAATGTTTATGTAATTACATTGCTCAGGAAATGGCCCTATGAGAAACTGTTGTGCTATTCCTTGTGCATGACCATCAGGAAGGCAGTACCTGTCCTCAGAGAGCTGTATGGTACTGTATCACAATTTTTCTGTACAGCCTTGTCTCCTTACATACATCCTCTTGAAGGTTTGCATTACAAAATGGGTGAGATACTGCTGAGTAAACAGAAATACCCCCACCCCCCAGCAGATTTTTAATCACCACTCAGTTGTTTTTATCCTGCAGATGTGGTAATCCTTTAAAGGGAACTCTTAGGTTTATGTTTATTCCTGAATACTCCTGCATTATCTGCAAAATAATGAAACTGAACAGCCCCAGTGTTCTTCTTGTATGTATCTTTTCTTATCTTTTTTTCTCTTGTAGCCAACAGAAGCATTTTTTATCCCCTTAGCTCGCTGAAATCTTTATATTTTGAATTTTGCCAGTCATGTAAGATGACAATATTTTTTGAAGAGCAGTGGCAGAAGTGTTTGCTCTGTCCTGTTTGTATTACATGTCTACATTATGTGCACTGTCCTGCTGAAATGTACTTGTGCACCTACAAAGTTCATTGAAACATTTTCTTAAGACATGCCAATATGACAGCTTTGTGTT
Source organism: Chaetops frenatus (assembly GCA_013400775.1). Classification (NCBI taxonomy): domain Eukaryota; kingdom Metazoa; phylum Chordata; class Aves; order Passeriformes; family Picathartidae; genus Chaetops; species Chaetops frenatus. Next base: position 89,585 of record VZTR01006156.1, on the reverse strand, counting down.
AATAGGTATTAATATCCTTAATAGTCACAATTTATGTTAAACTCCCTAAGAAATATTTGTTTTGAAGTCTTGAGAAACAGATGTTTCATACTATTTCTAAGACAGCAATTTCTGCTCTCTGCTTAGGCAGCTGGAAGGAGTGGTTTGTGTCCACATGTGACTGTGCCCTATTTTTGTTACCCTATAAGAAATTGTCGGGGAATAGTCATAATGTAAACTTAATTAAATTTCTCTCTGTTTCCTCTTTGGAGTTTTTATAATCATACTATACTTTTTTGATGAAAAAGGCAGCGATCTACCAGATCATCAAAGTGAAAGACATTTTTGAATCATACTCTCGCTGAAATACACCATAATAACTTGCAAATCAAGTGATGCCGTGACATATTTTCAAGGATCAAAAGCAACTGGAAAATGTATATTCTTTTAAAAGTGTTTCCTACTAATTGCCTTTCTGATTTTACAAGACATTCATCTAACAAATGCTTTCTTATCTTTTCTTCGTATTTGGAGATTTGTTTGCAGGATGAAAGGACATTGCTTAACTGCATTTGTGAAGCAGTAGTACTTTATAGAACCATGATTCTTATTTATCTGTTTCATCTTTGTCATCTGCATCTATGTAGGTTAAGTGCTTTTTCACAGATTTGTTGAAGATGCCTCAGTTCCACCCACTTTCCTGAAGGTGGATGCATAGTACTGACTGAAGATACGAATGTTCTGTTTCTTCTCTGTAATGCAGAGTATTTGCAATACTCTACTGATTTTAATATTCTGAACAAATGAAAGAAGACCTGATTGTTTCACCCAGCAACAGACAAATGCTAGCTATCACTTAGGAGCTAAACATTACAAGATTTTCAAGTTAACAGCCAGGTAAAGCCCTGAGAAACCGAAAGATTCCATGATTCAATGATTTTTCCTTCTCATTATTTACCCACTTAGAGGGCTGATAGATGTATGTGCATACCCCACCTCTCAGTCATGCAGCTAGATGTAACCACTGGATCTGTCATTTGAGCATGAATGTCATCTGCCAACTAACATTTGTACTGAGGAATTTAAAATTTTTTTGTGTATATGACAAATATTTAATTTATACCTGGGAATTTATCTTAATAGAAATGTAGGGTCTGGACACAGCTATGCTATTGCTACCCTTAATTTGAGGTTCTCTTGGGGAATCTTTAAAACAGTGTTGTATTGCGTTAGTGTAGTGGTTTTGGTTCACGACAGTGCCATACAAATCCAGTGGGTCAAGTACTTCTGTTCACTAAAAGTAAAAAATTACCCTATTTTTACCTTGTAATGATTTAATCCTTTTTGGATTTGAAGTTAGTCTACTTTTCACAGAGTATGAGACTAGCAGCATTCTTGAACAGTATTCCTTGACTTGAAATCTTAGTGCTGTTTTTTCTTCTTTTCATCTTTCACTGAATCCTTTTGTCAGTCAAGTAACAGATGTGAATATTCATTCAATAATTTCTCTTTCTGTCTTTCGGGTAGGGAAATTAAGGAGGCAGAGGAGTGTGGGATCTAAGTGTTAAGAAATTAACTCACATGAGGGAGTGAATGCCATGTATCCAGACACTCACAGAGAATAGTGGTTACTCCCAGTAGCTGATAATTAGATAGGACTAAACTTTGTCTAAGAAACTGCAATTTCCTCATGAAGGCATGTAAGAGGAGGTATGGATATCTGACTTTAGTCAGATATGTTCACTTTTTGATCTAAGATTTAAATAGTTTCCTCAGTTCATATAACCTCCTTTTCAGTTCTCACTTTAGAGAAAATGTAACAGCCACTTCTTTATACAATGAAGTGTGATTTTTCTTCCACATTTTTATTTTAAAATTTGTGATTTTTCCTTTCAAAAAAAACCTTTTAGTCGAAAGTTTTTTACTGTAATCATGCTTTAGATACACTTTGTGGTTCTCATTTTTTTAAATTATTATTATTTGTGAACATTTAATTATTTTCCAGCAGAGAGAGAGACTTTTTGGAGTATGAGTCTTGTAGGTTTAAATGTGTATATACATGCACCTAAACATTCATATGCTTACTTTGATTTACATAACCTTATTATATTACACTTGTTTTTCTTAGTTACATTTCATAGGTCCCTTAAATGTATTTCAGTATATATTTGTGAACTCATACTTTGCATATTTTTTGATCAATCAGCTATGTAAACATAATCCTTATTTCATATAATGCTTCATATTGTCTTGATCTTGAAATCTATTTTGGGCAGAAATGGGAGTTGATTCTTCCATTGCTACTTAAGAATGCCGTTGCTTTAACCAGCTTCACCTTTTAGTCAGAATGGCCTGTGATGCAAATACATCTTTGCTCCTAATTTGTAGAAGATGTGGAGACAGCTGCAGTAGCTGGTTAAGCTCCTAAGAGTTTAACTATCCTGAAAGGAAGCACATTGTGACATCAGACTTCAAAGACTGTTTTAGTTTTCTTCCACTCTATTAAAAAAAAAAAATCAAAATCAAGGTAGAGTTTTTTGTTGTTCTCCAGCAACATCTTGAGTTTTTACCTTTTATTCAGTACACTGACCTTTCTTTAAATTAAAAGATCCTTTTTTTTTCTAAAATAGTAAATCAGTTTATCACTTGTTTCATTTAAATGCCTTTTATCATAGCAAGAACCAGCCTCTTGTAGTTTCTATAAGTACAAATGTGTTAGATTTGTTACAGGTATTCCTACTTGCAAGTGGATATGGAAGTGTTTCCAGCACAGTTGATAAACCACATGTTTTAGCAGACTGACTGGTGCACCAAATATTCCTGGCACTATGAGATGCTCTCTGTCTCTCTGTCTCTCTCTGTAAAACAGCAAACTTGGTTAGATCATTAGGTCTGATTTTAATCGTGCTGTGAGTAAAGCAGTTGAGTTTAGCACGTCTTCTTAACTAATGGTTTTGAAAGCTGTTTCTTATCCTCATCTTTCCTGCCCTTCCCATTTCAGAGATAAAGAGGTATCTTTAACAAAAATGTGGTGCTGTATATGTTTGCCTCGCTTCATCAGGACTCATATAACAGTTTCTGTCATTTATTCCCATTCATATTGAGATGTACCCATGTACAGTAGGGGGTCATTTTTAATTCAGTACTAAGATAATGAGTACAATATCTCCTACATCTGTGAAATATGATCTGTGGAATACCTTGCTTTCATAATGTAGTTATTTGCAGAAACAGAAGAGCTAATAAAATGTACAGCATTCTATTTTATTTAATTAACTATCCCTAGTAATCTGAACTTTAACTTCCCATTTGTGGGTTTTTTGTGTTAATTTTAAATTCTACCCTAGACACCTTCATAGTGTATGTGTGTTTTCATACATTTAGTGCTTTGTATTTTACTTTGGGGTTTTTTATTCCTTCTTGTTTTAATAGTAGCAGAAATATGTTTTGTGTTTTTTTTTTTTTTTTTTTTTTTTAACTAGTAGTTACTTTAAAAATTTGTCTGTTAATAATTCTGGTAAGCAAATCAGTTTCAAAGATGACAGAAAAAATTCCTCTCTTAGAGAATTGTAATGGATTCAAGGCTCTGCTTGTGTAAGGCTGGTATGATCATAGAATCACAGAATGCTCTGGGCTGTGAGGTACCTTAAAGATCACCTCGTTCCAATCCCCCTGCCATGGGCAGGGACACCTCCCACTAGACCAGGTTGCTCAGAGCTCCATCCAACCTGGCCCTGGACTCTTGCCAGAGATGAGGTGCCCACAGCATCTCTGGGCTGCCTGTTCCAGTGTCTCATTACCGTCACAGTAATTAATTTTTTCCCAATATCCAATCTTAAATTTCTGTCAGTTTGAGTCCATTTTCCCAGTCCTGTCACTACATGATGAGACAGTAGCCAACAGTTTATAATTAATTTGATTGTGTAATAAAGATGGCTAACAGTGTTTGTTCTTCAAGGGTATTCTTTAATCACTTTTATGTAGCTACTCTTCGACAAATCAGATGAAAATATGTATTTACATTGTATATAAAGGTATATATTTTTGATTGATTTAAAAAGGGATTTGTACTAAGGATTATTTTAGAGTTTTCAGTTTTGGAGATACTAAACTAGCTGCTGATTGTTTGATGTATTTCGTAATCAAAAGCTTTTACTGTTCTCAAATAAGTTGCATTTTTTATATAGGGTAGAGTATATTATGCAAAAATATTAAATCTATATTGCAGGACAAAATTTTTCTGACTGTGAAACTTCATTTCCACAGCCCAAATGAAACACATCAACCTGTCCTTTGCAGCTTGTGGCTTTCTGGGCATTTACCACTTGGGGGCAGCAGCTGCTTTTCACAGGCATGGTAAGAAGTTACTGAGAGATGTGAAAGCTTTTGCGGGAGCTTCTGCGGGATCTCTGGCTGCCGCTGTCTTGTTAGCAGTGCCAGAAAATATAGAGGTAAATTAATAAACTCGTAGGTATAGGCCATGAGAGTTTTCAAAGTAATTTTTTTTATATAATCATCTTCCATTAAGTTTATTAAAATGTTTTGTGTCTTATTTTTTCTTCCTGTTACTTGCTAGGAAGAGGACTCTTGTATCATGTTTTCATTAACCACATCTGTGACTCATGAGCAAAAATGTTTATGACAAAAAATATTGCATATGAGCCTTATATTTTAAGCTGTGTAAATACAAATCTCATGTGTGTGAATGTTTGATTTATAGGCAACAGGTGTACTTGAATATACCAAAATGTATATTTACATAATTATGGTACATTAGAAAGTGATCTATTGTTCTGTTGGGTAGAGATAGGCTTTGTTAAGCAAGTGCATAGCACCACCCTTCCAGCCTTTTCTGAAAGGAGGTGAAAGTGGTAGATGGAGTGTGTCTTCATAAACAGCTCCTACCTGCTTGGATCTTTTTCTTGCTGCCTGTGCTTCATTGACCAGCGTTAAAGTCTTTTGCATCTCCTTTGGACTCAGTGAAGCCCAGGCCTTAAGAGCACCCTGTAGGATTAGCCCTCACAGCATTCCGTTCTGACATGTGTCAGGTTGTTTTATCTCCAGGGATGCCTCTCCTTTGTATCACCTTGGATACGGTGTCATGCAGAGACACCAAGGTTATATTCAATGACTGCAATATTACAGAATCTGTGGAGAGTATTAGGGATTTTTTTGGTGTCCGTTTGCTTGATTTTCCCCACAGGTTAAGGCTGCTTTGCCCTCCTGAAGTGTCTGTAGTGACTTTGCCTTAATAAATGTAGAGCAAGGGATTGCCAAAATGTTCATACTTCTTTCATATTTTTAATTCTTGTGGGGAAAACATGCTGTTGGATTTTTGGTCTAAGTTACACTTATGTTTCAGTCCAGTGCACATTTGATAACCTTCCCAAGGCCTCACTTACTTGACTTCATTTGATTCAAATAATAGTCCAGCCAAACCCCACTTTGCCACTGATCTTTGTGTTTGTTTCTTGGGTGTTTCTGCTGGGATATGAACTCAGCTTGCAGCCTTAACCATATTTCTGTTGCTTTCAGCAGTAGGTTTTTCCCTAGCTTCTTTCTCCCACCCCACTCCCCTGCAAGCATTCTTTATATGACTTGGTATTAAGCAAGTTCCACTCTGTTGTGGAGAGAACCTCATTGTATTCTGTGCAGGCATTACTCCCCTTCTGTCACCTCTGACTGGTAGTTCAGTTTCAAGTTTGCCTGCTATAATGTGTACCTCTGACTTTAATTTCCTCTGTGATGAGCATGGCAGCCCTTTGTTAGCCCAAGGAAATTTTTCTGCTTATTGCAGACCCTGGGTATCAGCACTTGTTCTCAGCCTGGTCCAACTTACAAAGATCTTTCTAAGTAAAAATATTAGAACAGTTTTTAGTTTTTGTTTTTGGAAACTAAATCTATATTATATTGAGTCTGTTGTATTTTTCCTTGAAAGTTTGTCATATTATTGCAAACTAAAGAAAGCTTCATGAACTTTCTAGTCCTTTTCATTTTTTGTGAAGTTTTTAGTTATTCTGTTATATTGTTTAAATGGAAAATTGAGAGGTCTTTTTTCAGTTGGAATAATTCTAATTCTCATGGAATTTAAGTAAAGGCAGTGTTCTGTACTGAATAGAATTAGCTTTTCCTATCAGGATAATTATATTATTATCTTTACTGCATTTTTAGCTTGAAGTATTTTATATCCACAAATGTGGCTCCTAATCAGCTAATTATTTTTTTCCTTTTTTTCCCCCCTCTCTCCAGAGATGGCAATGTTAGACAAGCCATAATTAGGACTTTCTGCCTCTCCTAGTCTCAAAGTTGTAGTGCTTTATGTAACAATGTTACATTCTCACCAAGATAATGTCCTTATCTTGGAGAGAATGTAGTATTGGAGATTTATTGTTTTGACTGTTGCTGTTCTAAGACAGCTTCCAAATGTTTTTCTGTCATATATTGAATTATTGTTACTGTTTGTAAAGGCGTGGGACTTGAGAATTCTAAGGAGGCTTAGTTATGGATAAGTAACTTTATTTTAAAATTACCTTGGTCATGTTTGATATCAAGTTTGCTTAACTCAATACATGCAGTTAAAATTTCTAAACATGGCCTCAGTCACTATTTAAAATGTAGATGTATTATTTAAAGCTTCTAGTACTCAGATTCTAAAACAACTCATAGCTGTAAAAAGTTGTCCCTTTTGAGAGCAGTTATTGATAGTCTAGGTACAGTCCATTCTTAGCACTTTTAATATGGAAAGTAGTTTTCTGTCACTTCCCTGGTCTGGTTTCATCCAGCTCCCTGGTACTCTTAGCTCCCCATAACTTTATTTAAGCATCTTAGGTACAGAGATAGTAGTTCTGAAGTGCTTTTAATTGGCTTTGAGCTGGCAATGGCAAGTATCTCATGGGGTAAAGGTGCAAATCTAACCAATGTCAGGCTAAGTAACACAAATATTTACACTGATTGTTTCTTTAAGAGGTATGAACCTCTTAGTGAACTTTCTGATGCATTTATTCAAAGGCCATATATGGAAAGTGGATGCAAGAACTACATTTCTATCCTTCACTGAGTGCTTTGTCATTCAGTCATCTGGCTCTGATCTCATGTTAATCCTCGCCCCAACTCCTTCCTTGTTTTCTTTTCATTAGATCCCATATCCTCCTCCTCAGTGGGATACATTCATGTCTCTTTTATTTTTTCCTTTCCTTTCCTTAGTCACTCAATCATTTATTTTGTTACTAGCAACCTATTTGTTCTTTATGCACAGACCTAATAATCCAGGAAACCCAAACTGTATTTTATTCATGTGGTTGTATAGGTGAACGTGAGTGAATTTATAGAGTACTAATTTCAGAAGGTAGCATAAGGTTGAATTTACTTTTCTCCAAAGCCCCTAAAATCATTAGAGAAGTCTGCAAGAAAGGATAAAAAAAGGATTACAAATATTGAATAGTGAGTCTTAAGCACTCAGGATCATAATTCATTGTTTCAGCATGCTATGGCTGAAAAAATAAATTATACCAATTCCTTTATTCTCCCTTTGGAGTTCTTATGACTTACACTACAAGCTATTTTTCTGCAGTTACTAATAATGGGCATTTAAACTTGTATAAAAGATTCTCTGTGCAGGAATCTGTTGCTTGGTTTTCTGCAGTGTATTTTCTTCCTGTGTCATCCATCATAGTTTTCCATTCATTAAATACTTCCACAGTATTTTATTAATTAAATATGTGTATTTTCTAGTAGGTTGTTTCTTGATTTAGTGAGAAGAAATTGTTGTAATGTTTATTTTTTTTTATTCCTTATAAGCATCTTAAGGTACTTGTGTCTGGTTTAAGTTCTGAAGTAGACCTTAAAATAAAAGGTGGCTTTAGACTTTGAACCAAATGATTGTTCTTGTAATGGCACAATCTAGGAGACTGATTATTTAGCAGTGGTAGTATGTAGAAAAATAACTTTTCCTTAGTTGTTGAATTGGTATGCTCATGAGAGTTTATAGGTTTTTTTTTCAATAGGGATTTTTTTTTCCTACAAATTAATCCTTAATAAAGGATCAACATTTTGTTATGCATGTCTCGTTACAAAACAAGCACATATGGGAAAATATTTCAGTTTGATCTAATAACTCTTTTATTAAAACTTTAGCATCTAATATATTTTAGGTACCGCAGTTGAACATGCTTCCCATCACTAAAGCATCCTTAATGGTTAATGCCTTTCATTTCCAGAAATGTAAGCACTTTGCCTATGGATTTGCAGAGGAAGTCAGAAGATTGAACTTTGGTGCTGTAACGCCTGGTTATGATTTTATGAAAACACTTAGGTACCTGTCTTAATGCTTCTGTAAGATCATTTTTGTGTTAAAAAGCTCTCCAAATGCAAATGGAGAGGGTGCATATTTCTTCTGTGCTGTGGGGTGCTCACCCCTAATGCATTTGCAAAGTTTTTAAATAGCAGTGGTGAGTAATGCTGATCATTTTCTTTCCTCTAGGGAGGGCATAGAGTCTATTCTTCCTTCTGATGTTCATGAGATAGCTGAGAACCGGCTCTATGTGTCAGTCACTAACTCAAAGAGTGGGGAAAATCACTTGGTTTCAAATTTTCCCTCCAGGGAGGACCTAATTAAGGTAATCACGTTGAATATGGCAGTTGTAAATGCTGGAGTTTCTTCAAGGCTTAAGAGACTATTACTAATTGTACAGTAAAATCACTGGTTTACTCAGGTAACTACTTCTACTACCAGTGCTGCTGCAACCATAACATAAACAATGGAAGCAGAATTTGGTCTTGCAGTTTCACAGATTTTACTAAAATGTATTTTGTGTTTGTGTGTTTCTTTCCTTGTTTGTCTACCTTATAGGCAAAGTGTTTTTAAAAGTAACTAATTGTTGCACTATATGAGAACACAATAAAGAATCTCAAAATGTTGTAAAAGTTTTGCATCTCTTACTTCACTGATACCGTTTATATTATGTTTCATCACAAAAGTAAGTAAAGGAAGTTTAAAAAAAGATGGAACAATTCCTACAGGTACTTGTGGATAATAGTTACAATGTAATGCTAAGTACTGTATATAAACGGTATTTTAACTGTATTTGGAAAGTATATCTTTCACTGCCCTTCATCTGAATGCTACATTTTAAATTTTGATCAGGATTGTATGCATAAGCTGATACAAGATGGTAGGAGCAATTCAGATGCATATAAAGCAGATGTTTTTTCTAGTAATTGATTGTATCTTAGTGGAAGACATAATAAGATATAGCAGAATAAAGAAGGAAATAGAATAAGGAATTCCTTCTTTCTCTATCCTTGTGGATGCTTAGAGCAAATAAGAGATTCTTTATAGTTTAACTTTAAAAAAAGTCACACTTGTTAACAAAACCTCCAAGTATGCATTGGGGGTTTGCCTTTAAAGTATACATTTTTAAATCTTGACCCTATTTTATTTTACATGGACAATAAGTTCTCAAAATTTAAAGGACTTCTTCACATATAATTATGTGAAAAGTGTCTCAAGTTACACACTTATTTCTAGCTATAGTATGCAGTGGTAACAAGCATGGAGATTTTTATTCTTTATGTGTTTTTGCAGTGAAGTCTTCTAACCTGGAGACAGTTAGAAGCATCAAGATGACCTTGGAAATATGTACATTTTATTAGTATTTCAACAGTTTTTTTCATTGATTTAGCCATTTCTGTTCTATTCTTTTGTTCTCTGTGGTAGCAGTTGGGTGGGTTGGAATAGCAGTAATAAAATTACACATAACTGCTCATTGGAATACATTCATATTGTCTGATCTTTCAGTCCAGCTCCTAATACCCGTTTTTGTGCACGCCTTCAGCTGTCTCCATCATGAGTAGAGCTGTCTGAATGCTGGTGGCTGCCACAGGAGCAAGGAGGGTAAAGCTTGTTAGGTTATTTTGTTGTATCATGCCTAGGCATGACCTAAATCCAAGGCATGGATTAAGGTACTGCTGGGCAGATTGTTTTATAAACAGCAAAACATCTCTACCCCCTTCCAGAAATCATTCAACTTCATATGGATTTGGTTTCAATGCTTAACAAACAAGCATGGTTCCAAAGTTTTTCATAATGGCTAAAGTGAATCTATGTTGCTACAATGTTAAGCTTTTATCTTTTTTACTATTTCCTGTGGTCTTGGAAAGGCAGGTAATAATCTCCCACTTTCGAAATAATCTTTCCACATGTGAAGACAATCATCTTGTATCAGCATTCCTAGTCTTACAGTTCTTAAACTGGAGGTGAGGGGGAAGAGAGGCACGATTTACATGTTTGTGAGGGAGCAAGGTGCAGAACACTGGTATATTTAGTTTGGGAAAGTAAGGCAGTGCCTAGAAGTCCATACTGGTCTGTTAGTGGTAGGGGAATACTTGAAGTGTTTGTTCTTCAAACTTGTCCTGCCTCTCCTCACTCTGGAGATCTAAGTGATTTTATAAGAAGAGCAACTGCTTTCTTCAGTCCGCTTGAAAAGAATGCAAACTTTGAAGGGGTCACCTGTTTTGACTCTATTCCTTCACTAAATATTTTTTCCCCATTTCTCTTAGTTTAGAAGGGCCAAAGTTACTGAGGTGGAGTTTAAGAAGAGAGGAAAAAAGGGGAAGAAGCTGATGCTGGTAAATTGGGAACCTTGTGTTATGCTTTTGTAAGCGAAAGGCTTGTTTGGTAGAGAAATAGCTGCAGTTTCGCATAAGAAAACTGAGAGAGGCTTTTTATATGAGCTCAGACAACACTCCACATCACTAGGAAGAGAAATAGGCAGGAAAACAGTTCTCAAAGTGAAAGTTGAAGACTTCATACACATGCAGAGTCTTAATTAAAACTTTTTAGGGGAGCAGAGGGGTTTAATACTGAAATAATTTAAATTTTGTGAAAGTAAATGTAATTGCAGCCAAAAAAGCTCGGGCATTTTCTTCCATAATCTCCATGGATTGTGGTTTTCTTCTGCACCTGTTTATTTTTCACACAGTGTATGCACCAGTTTGTGATCTGCTCCTATTCCCCAGATTGGTCGTCCAAACCACCACACAAGCATGTGCATCTTCACCCTATTTAGCTGTATGAAAAATTCCAACATACTGCACTTTGTCCATGCATTACCTCTTCTCCTGGAAATGCTGTATATGGATTGCTCATATATATATGAGTGGATACATAGATACAGAGATACCCACACTGTCTCATAGGTATTGCTATGAATGGATAGAAAGATATACGTGTGTGCATAGCTGTACATGACAAAAGAGGTGTCCTGGTCTAAAAAAAAAATTAAAATAAAAATGGAGAACAGCTGTAGACAGCAATGAAGCCTTACTGTAGGAGAAATACGAGTTTGTTAATACTTGAATATGTTAGATACAAACATTGATAAAGGTATATATGTGTGAATTTTTATGATGTTTATGGTATTTTTGAAACTTTGAAAATCTGATTTATTAGAAAAATACACTATATTAATATGCTAACAGAATGACTCAGCTTTTTCTTTGACAATATACTGCTTTTTTTTTCAGCATATGCATATTTAATTTCTTGAAAACTATAGA
>VZTR01006156.1:33983-71241 GCA_013400775.1 Chaetops frenatus | reverse complement strand
CTGGGGGAGCTGTGATTGTGTACCCTGGAGAAGAGAAGCATCAAGGGATCTTTTAAATTTGTATAAATACCTGTGGACAACAGAGCCACACTTTGTTCAGTGGTGCCCAGGGACAGGATAAGAGGCAATAGGCACAATATGAAACACAAGAGGGTCCATCAGAATATCGGGAAAGTCTCCTTGGAGATATTCTAAAGCCATCTGGAAAAGGTCTTGGCCAACCTTCTCTATCTTGAGTAGGTGTATTGGAATACATGATCTTCAGAGGACCCTTCTAACCAGTGGTTCTGTGATTTTCTGACTTATATTTTTATCAATGTTCTTAACACTACAATATTCATTTAAAAAAAACATAATTAAAAAAAGATATTTCACACATCCATGCATCTAATATTAAGAATTATTTGTGTTGTAAACGAATTCTGAATTCTGGTCCTGATGTTTCATTCTGTGGCAAGCTTCCATAAAAATCCAAGATATTGCTGACTGGAATATAACAAGTAATGCCTTTGCTCTTGGTCTTAGATGATAGAACATGTTACACATTATGTTTTTTTCAGTTCCCCAAAACTTGCTGCATTTTTAACCTTCCAGAGTGGAAGTTTATGTCCAACTTCTTTCGAAGCAACTTTCAGCTGTTTCTGAGAAGCATGTGAAAAACTGCAGAAATCACACGGACCTTCATTTGAAGGGCCTTCATTTGATTGGAAGTGGAGGCAGTGTTATCAAGTGGAAAGGAAAGAGCCCAATTTAAGTATATGAGTTATCTGAATTAGATGCTTTTTAAATGTACCTTCTAGTTGTGTCTGGTGGATTAGGTATGAACTCCTTTTGGTTTTTGACGAAATGTCAGAGCTGAAAGCCTTTGCTGAAGGCATTGACCTCTTTGTGCTTTGTGTACTTGGAGGTGACTTTGGTTCAGTGACTGCTGCCTTTAGTTCTTTTCTTCAAAGAACTGCATCTATGGCTCAGACAGACTTCACATCTCACATCTAAAATGATGGAAAGGCTATGTCTGCCCTAAAAGCTCTCTGTTAAATATATAAACATTCTGTGTATTTAATCCCTTACTATTTAACCCAATTTATAATTTTACCTTTAAAATTAAAAGTTAGGCATGTATTATATGCAATAAGGATTTTATTTTTAAAAAAGTTTCAAAATAGGAAACCTAAAATGCTTCTGAAGAGATAAGTTTTCCTGGAAAAGAAATAAACTACATATTTACATCCACAATTAAAATTCCATTTACTGACTCTGGAAACCTGAATATGTATGACTGAAAATGGAGACAGTTCCCAGTTTAGGTGGAGAAGGAGGGAACAGCATTACTTACTTCCCATGTCCAAATAATAAAAATAATACATTTTTAAAAGATACTTCATGACTATTCTTCCCTATCTGAATGCTTACAGTTGATGTTTCCCTCTGGAAGTAACATCTCACTTTGTCTAAGTGTGGTATCCAGAACTTTCACTGAAACAAATGCTCAGATAAATTTCTTTATATTATTTGGCATCTTTACTGTTACAGAAAGGAAGGATTTCAGAAAAAAAGGCTAGTGATGAAGTTGAAGCTGAACAATTAAAGTATAAGGCTGTAACCTCTCATTTTATTCTATGAACCGTTTCCTTTCCCTATTTACCACTGTAAGCAACTTTGAAACACAGTATCCAGCTTGCAGTATTTGACTGTGAAAAAAAAAATTTCCTTCAAATCACACATACATAACTATGCCAAGGCTGCATTTCCTCAAGTACTATGCAAATGATGATAATCTCTCTCGATGTATCTTAGTTGTATTGTTATTTCCTTTGATTCCACAAGTATTCGAAGCACTTTAAGACAAGTTTAAAATACACATTTTTAATCCAAATAATTTCTGTTACAATCCCAGATATGGCACATAAACCCTACAGCAGTAAACCATGTAGCCTATCTACCTGTCAAGATTATTTTAGTAATTATTATTTCTTTAAAAAGCATATAAGCTATGACTTTTAATACCACATTAGGTATTTTCATTATGTTGGAATGAAAATGTGCATTACAAGATGGCATATCTGGCTAAAAAGCGAAGAGGGGAAGGAATTACAGGCATTTGTAAATGTGGGGGAGATGAAAGGAGTTAGAAATTATATCAGACAGTGCCCTGGGAGCATGTGAGGAATTCCACTCTGACAATTTGTCATTACAGTGGGCAGATACTGTTTTACAGAATTGCATTTTCAAAGCAAAGAAGCTGCCTTAACCTGAGGAAAAAAGAAATTACAACTGTATGGTTTTGTTTGAAGTAGAAAAAAATGCAATATACATGGTCAGATATGTTAGCATTGAAAAGAGGTTTGAATACGTTTAGCTTTCACAGTATTCTGATGATAGTTACATACATTAATTCTCATTTCATTTGTAGGTGTGTGGAGTAAAAAGCATTCCAGGTTAATGGAGATATTTTTATGTATGTTTCTTTTCTACCTTGATAGAAGTAGCATCACACGTGCTGGTATCTTGGTTACAACTGCACACACCTTCTTTTTCATATCATCTCTCTTCCAGTGTTCTTATTACTGACATATCTTCATATTCTTGACTAAACCCATTATTAACTGGCCTTGATGGATGATCATAAATCCATTCACTTTGCATGGTAGCGCTGCTATCTGTATATTTCAACTTATTCTTCCACTTTTTATGGCACTGGTGAATCTGTTGCAATAGGCACGACAACATATATTGTAAGGCAGTAAAAATGTTTCCATCCGATACCTCATCTGTTTAGAGAACCGATGGCTAACTTTACTGGCATATCTGTCCAGTGTTTATTCTGAATTGGTTTAAAAGTTGTTATGCATATCGCAGTCTAAATTTTAACTACAACTTCATGAATTTTCAGAGACTATTAGTAGCTATTATTTTTAGTAGCAAAAATGTTAGTAATATGTAAGCTAAGTCACCAATACCTATGTAGTTATTCTTTTATGGCTTATTTGGTTCTAACTTAATAAACAAGTGGAATATAGCCAGATGTGGGCCTTTACGATATAGTGGAATAATTATGGTACATTTTGGCTTAAAATTATTTAGAATGTATATCTTACAGTGTTAGATTAATTCATTTCAGTTAATCGGCATCTTATATAATGAATTCTAGGCCTTTACAGGCAGCAGAGTAAAGGTGATTCATACTGTACTCAAGAAATGGACTGAAAGAAAGTGTGTCTGATTGTGTACCAGTAGTTTCATGTAATTCTTCTCCAATTCCCAGTATCATCCTTCAAGATGTCTGTGTGCTGTTACTTTTGAAAAAAAAATAGGGCTTGGGAGTGGTAGGAGAGGTATTTTCATTCTTTCTTGATTCTTATGTAGTATAGACAGGGTTTTTTGGAGATAGATGTCTTCTTTTGGGGTGGAATCAACACAGTTGTCAGGCACAGATGTCATTGGGATGGTGCTGTGCTGTGTCCTACTCTAGACTTGGAGACCCTGAGACAGTTTGGCAGAAGTAAGGAGCAAGGGAACAGCTGAGTTTTAGACTCAGAAGAGGCATGTCAGACTTCTTTTTGAGGTGTGTACAGAAGCTGCCTTTAACCAGCCATGACACACTGGATTTAAGCAGTGAACTGGAAGGGCTAAAGGGCCTTTGAGTTATCCAGTCCCACTTTCATTAGTTTACACTCTGGTTTTGACCAAATGTACATTTTCATGACAGGAAACATTTGTCATTTAGTAAAGAAATTACCTTTAAAAGTTCCTAACATTATAAATTTCAGTGTTATATGTAGTAGGTTGAGCCCAGCCAGCAGCCAAGCATTTGCAAAGCTGCTTGCTTGCTCACTTTCTCAATCCCCAGATTAGGACTGGGGAGAGAATATGAGGAACAAAATCAAAAATACTCAAGTGTCAGTATGAAGACAATCTAACAGGTGAAGGAGAGAGGAAAAAAGGAAAAAAAAAAAAAAAAAGAGAGAGCAAAAAACCTAACAAACAAAACAAAAAAACCCACATGTTATGCAGGGGAAATCACTCAACACCTCCATGCAGCAAAGCAATGCCCAGCCAGACTCTGAGCAAAGGGTAATTCAAAAGCAACTCTCCCACCCTAGCTTTTATTGATGAGCATCTCTTGCCCTCTCCCAGCCTCCTCTTCGGAGCAGCAGAGTGAGAAACAGAGAAAGCCTTGATGCCATTCAAGCACTGCTCAACCAAATCACTGCTGTGATATCAACACTGTTTTAACCACAAATCCAAAACAGCACCACTTAGACTGTCATGAAGAAAGCAAACTCCATCCCAGTTTACTGCTGCTGCTTGCTAATTGTGCTCACAGTGATTAATTTTAGGAGAGAGACTTCTTTGGCTCACCTTGTATATTCAGATGCAACACATCCTCTGCTACAGCAGGCTTGTGCTGCTGTTGTGTTTTAGCTTTACCACATCTCTCTCTGGCATGAGTTCACTGTGCCACTCAATACTCATATCTTGTCCCCTCCTGCCTCAGTTCTGTGAACATATCTCGTTTTGTTGTGGCTTTGAGGTAACAGTGCTTAACGGCTGGTTGTTAAAGAAAACAAAACCCAAACCTTGACCTAGAAGGGAAATCAGATACTGTAACTATCTTTGTAATTCTTGTAACTTATGTCACTGGTGCTGAGTCTTAAGTGATTATGAAATTCTTGGCTGTCTGGCAGTATCAGCAGAGAGAGAATGGTTACCATAATACCAGATTCAGTAACACTGAAATAGCAGTACCTTTAAGCAGCACAAGCTGAGAAAGACAGAACAGTGAAGGAAATCCTGCCGTTCAGTCAGGATTTGGCTTTCTGAAAGATCCGTCTCTCTAGAGTTAGAAGAGCTACTGGTTTAAAATCACATTGATTCATCCAGAGCTGTTTTCTTCTGCTAAGCCTGGGTAAGTTTGGTACCTATTCCCTCTTGATCCAATTTAGTATGTTTTTTAAGGGACTCTACCATTGTAGCTTTGAGGAGAGATATTGGTGAAGCAGGAGTTTTTGAGGTCTCACATCAAGTATAATTTGGAATTACATTTCCAGGTGCAGACCTTGCGAATGTAAGTAGAGCACATTGTACTGTTGAGGGTTAGGCAGGATTGTGGTGTCATCCATGCTTCCAAAGACTTGTGATGCTCATTTGCCTTAAGTTATGGCATAGCTCAGCTGGCTTCAGCACAGGTTTGTTTGTGTCCAAATTGTTTCATCTAATGAAGATTATTCCCAAGTCGGATTAAAGTATATCTATTCTTTAACTGGCCTTTTAGGATTTGGTTCCATAAAAAGTACTCAATTAAAATGATTAAGTTTTTCCTGAAGCGGGGAACAGAACCACAACTAGAAAAGAATGAAGGATTTTTAATATACAATGGGAAGCATATGAACTCTCCCTAGGTTTAGACATTTTTGCATACAAACAAATGTTTTGTTGTTCTCTTGCAAAAGTCTTTCCAAATATTCCAGATGTCAGTGGAGCTGCAGTGCTGGCCAGCAGTGGCCCAAAACAACTACTGGGTGGGGGTGGGCAAAAAGCCCTGGCATGCCTGGCTGGTTGGACAGAAGACACGAGTAAGACAAAAGATCAGCAGACAATGATGTGTGTCCAGAGGCGCTCATCAAATTAGGAGCTGGTGTTCAGAAGCATGAAACAAGCAGGATGTGTTTCTAACTACTAATCTCTTCAGGCATTTGTTTTCTCTTTTGTTTCCAGGTAAAAGTAACGAGATCAGCCAACAACATAGAAAATAGCTTCCCTGTTTACAGCAAGCTCAGAAAAAAACCCCTTGTTATTTATCTGTATGTCATGGCTTCTCTGTTTTTTTCATGGCCGTGCCCTCAAAACAGGGTGGGGGCTATTTTCTGTTAATCTTTAGTTACCTTTAGTATATATTTTCTGTTAATCTTTAGTTAACAGGAAATATAGGAACTTTTTACTTTATCACAGGTAAATATTCAGGCTAATTTGCTTATTGCTTCTTTCCATCAGAGGACGCTATCCACATTTAGGTTTGTATTATTTGTTTTTGAAGTTATTACTTACACCAAAAGCTATGATAACTGTGGTGACAAAGATGGTATATCCAAGAAGGAACCAACCCCACCAGATCTTATCCAATGTTGTACAGTCTTTGCATTTCAAATCTGGAACAAAGAGAAGGAATATTAAGTATTTGAAATACAAAAAAACTTGTTTTTCTGATAAGAATTAATTTGAAGAATTAGTGAGATTTAACCAAAAAGCACAGTTGCCTTTGTTTTT
The DNA here is from genome assembly GCA_013400775.1 of Chaetops frenatus. Lineage (NCBI taxonomy): Eukaryota > Metazoa > Chordata > Aves > Passeriformes > Picathartidae > Chaetops > Chaetops frenatus. Next base: position 64,974 of record VZTR01006156.1, on the reverse strand, counting down.
GTAGCATTTTCTTTTACTGTTTTTTTTAGGAGTAAAGCTTCTCAAGAGAGATCTCATCTTTTTACTGCAGACATGACATTTTTGAACCTGTTGTAAATTAATTATGCAGTGGAAATTAGTAAGATTCTCTGTTTAGTAGAAGTGGGATAGCTGAAGAGTCTGTTATGTAGAAAAAGCAGGGTAAATGATAGTTATCTTACCAAGTCTCAGAAAACTGTTTCTTCTTTTTTTTTTCAGGCTAAAACAAACATATGCTTATGCTGTAATTGTCAATAGAATTTCCTTGATTACTGTTTTTTTTCAGGGACTCTGAAGAATTGTTGGACAATTGTTAAATACAATGTGAAATCTGGAATAAGTGAACTGCTTTGTGACATTTTAGCACTTGTTAACCCAATTTTCTGGAAAACTCACATGAAGAAAATTTGACTAATGAAATAGTGTATCTCAGTCACTGAGGCCATATGCTCAGCAGAAATCTGGAAATCCAATTCATAATTAGAAGCTGGGGAAAAGTTATAAGTTATTGAAAAATATTTTACCATCAAATGGAAAGAAAACGCTGCTTCCATATATCCCTACTTCTGTGTACACTTTCTAAAAACGCTCACACTGCTGTGTGAATTTGCTATACATCTTTTGGCAAACTGGAAGAGAAAGCACAAACTGCATTTTTCAAGAGACCATTTGTTTATAAAACTGAAGACAATGATAAAAATGGCTATCAGTGTCATGGTTTGGGTGTTTTTAAGTTTGGCATAAATTTTTTTATGGAGTGATAAATTATTGGAATTGTCTGCCTGAGGTGATGGAGTCACCATCCTTGGATGTGTTTAAAAAAAGATTGGATATGGCACTAGGTGCCATGGTTTACTTGAGATGTTGGGGCATGGGTTGGACTTGAATATCTTAAAGGTCTCTTCCAACCTAATGATTCTGTGATTCTGTGACTCAGCAAATGTTTTCAGGGGAGATTAAGGAATAATATTAAAATAAATACATAAATACAGATGCCACATGTTTTGATATATAAATATTTAGAATTTTATAAAATACGTAGTCAGTGTTCTACAGCATAGTGAACTGAACTGGTTTAGTTTCACAGAAACTCACTGTCCCTGAGAAGCCTGTCCAGCTGTATAAATAGCACCAAACAAAAGTTGTGCCTACCCTCCCCTACTCATATGACTGTACACTGCTTCTTCACACCCTTCTTCCGGCAGACACAAGCAGTGGGAGAGAAGGCAGTAAGATTGAAGAAAAACTTATTTCACCTTGCACACATCAAGTCTGTTTTCTATCACACCCTTCCCTGTGACTCCCAAACACTCCTTACCATGCACAGTCACTTTGGTGCCATTTCCACATTTGCCCTGGATTTTCTCTGTCAGCATCACATCACAGAAATAGGAGTTACTGGCTTTTTGGTCAACGTTGCTCAGTTTTAAGATGGAGAATCCCCTGAGGATGTTTTTTGTAATGTGCACCTCTGGCCTGCCTGTGCTGGGGCTCGACTGGAGACTCTGCTGGTTGTGGCAGTCAGGACCTTTCCTCCAGTACACGACTGGCTCCTCGTGTTCCTCATTGGGGTACTCAAACACACACAGCATCCACACCGTGGAGTTGAGGAGCACGCTGGCATCTTCAGGGTACTGCATGACCGAAAGCTCTGGCCCGCTGCTGGCTGTGGGGTGTAAATAAAGCTCATGCAAGTAAACAGAGGGATCTCTCTTCAGAAGCAGGGTCTTGGCCACAGGAGCACGAGGGTGTGGCTGATACAGAGAGCCACAGCTGCAGGCATGTACAGTGAAAGGTGCACTCCAGTGAAGCAAACAACAGTTTTGCTGCAGCCTTACAAGAAGCCATAAAACCAGGTTTTCCATTGTAAGTGTCCTTGTATTTGTAAAATTACTTTCAAATGAAACAGGTTTGTCTGTTAAGGGTTGCATATTCATTTTTATATTAAGTATAAGAAAATGGAAAGTCATTGCTAAGAGCAGATAAAACTTTGTTTAAATATATAAGAACACAATAATAAGATTTTTTAAATGTCTGGTTACTCCTGTTTTTATGTAGTCATTATTTTTAGAATTTTTGTCATTTCATAGTATCATAGAATGGTTTGGGTTGGAAGGGACCTTAAAATTAATTCCGTTCCAACCTCCTGCCATGGACAGGGGCCCCTTCCACTAGATCAGGTTGCTAAAAGCCCCATCCAACCTGGCCTTAAATGCTTCCAGGCATGGGGCAGACACAGCTTCTCTGGACAACCTGTTCCAGTGGTCCACCAGCATCACAGTAAAGAATTTCTTTTTAATATCCAGTCTAAACCTTACCTCTTTCAGTTTAAAATGGTTATCCCTTGTCCTATCACTACATGCCCTTTAAAAGGCATGTAATTTGAACATAATTACTAAGAAATGAGTTTTCAGAAATTACAGGTCTTTATTGAAAGATATTCCAGAAAGCTAACATGAAACACCTTTTAAAATAGTAATAATCTAGAAAAGTTTCTGGGTCTCATTTCTAATTTGAAAAAAAAAAAAAAAATCTTAAAACATCAGTTTAGCACGTCAATATTTCACTACCCATAGAAAACCAGTCTCACCTCAGTTGAATGAAGGAGAGGTAGACAACTTTGGGAAGGGAAAAAGACGGCTCATATCTGAAATATCTTTTACATTTTTATCAGGCTATAAAAAAATAGTCTCAAATAACATTTTTTTTTCTTTTAAGTTCTTTGGTGTGAGTGACTACATACACTTTTAAAAGCTCTCCAAGACACAGTTTTATAAAAATCCTGAAATGATTATATGATACATATAATAATATACAAATAATAATATACAGTTCAACTAATTATAAAAATACCAACATTGATATGAACCCATGTTTTCTACATTTATATTCAGATATAATTTTAATTTTGTGTCAGATGCACTTTTAATGTCTATCTACTCTTTTAAGTATTTGTATACTTTTTCCCACCTAGTTTTTCTTTCCTCTTTAAAACAGTAGCTTGAAGAGTTTAAGGAGTAAAACTGAGCAAATGACATTTTCATCCTTGATTATTAAATTAACATTCCCTTCCTCAGTCAGTTAGGATTTAGTGAATTTTGGTATAAAATAAATAAATGAAGACAAAAAAAAAGCTCTACTTACCAGCAAAGTGAGTGAAGTAAGTTGCCATAATTAATATATCAAGATGCATAATTTTCTTGGGATTGCTAATGCAGAGATTTTAAAACCTTGGCTGAGACTACTGATAACACGGCTTTCAACAAGTAATTGAAAAGTAAATGCAAACTCTGCTAAAAACATGTTTTTAATCTTGTTTTTAAGGGGAGGTTCTTGTGGTTTCATTCACTGTAACAGTTTCCCTTTTTACTATCAGACATCTTGGACATTGCAACATATTAGCTTCTAATATAGTTTCAAATTTAACTCCACTGGGATTATTTTTTTCATTCTGAGGATTTTCTTCAGATGACTAGGAGTAGGACTGGTTTTGTATAGCAGATTTTCTTGGAGCTGCCCATCTAAAAAAAAAAAAAAAAAAAAAAAAAAAAAAAATTAGAACCCTCTAAGGTTGGAAGCAGTGCCTATGATATAATACAGCAAAGTTTGCAATAGACACTTAATTCTGCTGCTTTCCCGCAAAGTTCCATTTGTGCCTTAAACACCATATGATGTCTTTTCTTTATTTAGTATTGACCCAATTAGAGAAGCCACATGTACTACAGGAATGATTCAGAGGAAACATTATTTCTCTCTGCTGAAATGATGCTGAATGTTTAATTATCATCCTGCAGTCCAGGACAGGTGAACATTAGCTGCCAAAAATTATAAAATGGCAAAGAGGGAAATATATTTAACCTCCTAATATATAACTTCTGAATTTACAGGAGCCCACTAGGTTAGTTAATGTCCTTGTAGGGTCATCTATAGACTATTAAATTTCACCCAAAAAATTACTCCTTGACTTAGTTAAAACTTCTTACCCAGCCTCACTGCCTACAGATTTAAATGCTTGGGTTTGACTAAGAGATAAATTCCTTGGGAATATCCTGTTTTGATCTGAAGGCTTTGAAAGATAGAGTCAACATTGAATGGTCAGCTGCTGCAATGATTAATCTCTTACCATGAATGCTGTGCCGTAATTTGTATTCTGAGCTCTGTCTTCAGCTTCTCATCACTGAAACAGCTTTGCTGTTTCCTCTATAGACCTTTATTACCCATCTCCCCTTTTTTATTTTTAAGGTGATACTTATACATTATATAGGATAATTTTCTGATAAGTTTAAAAAAAAAAATTCCAAAATTTCTTGCAACTGATGTGATTTAAAGCTGGACTCCTTTAAAACCCCCTTATTCATGGTTAAAAATCTAATTTCTATTTTTTTGTCCTTCCATCTTGTTTATAGATACAAGAATATTCCTCCACAGAGTCCTACTGGGAATTCCCTGTCAACTGATTTTCTACTTGAAATGTATATTTTCAGTCACTGTTTTCTTACGGGATACAGGAATCTCTCACATTTCTTAAATATAATTAAGGCTACAATCAAGCCCTTCAGCTTTCCAGTAGATGCTATTTAAAGATGTCTCCTCAGTGGTGACTTTCAGAGGTGTTTTGTTAAACTGATCTTCAATCACTGATTGTACACTCTCATAATAATTTGCACTTATGTCTTAAAGAATTCCATTCTTTTAAATTGCATTCATTCAGAGGTACAACCCAGGGAAAAAAAACCGTAATTGAGCTACCTCGTTTTGTTAATCAGCAGATAAACACAGGTATTTAATTATTTTTACCAACATTTGAATATAAGAATATCTCATTGGATATGCTTTTTATTCATCATATCTGAAACTAACCAGGTTAAATAGAGAAACAAAAAGAAAGTACAAACCAGCTTATGTTTGTAAAGTTCTGTTTTTAAAGTTCCTGTTATTACATAGTAACTGCTCAGATAACACTACTTTTATCTATAACATTTTGAAAAACAGTGATAAAAGCCCTTTAAGATACTGACTTGAAGAGAAAACTGATCAAAGACAAGAATAAACAAATTAATGAAGCTAGTCTAGGATTCATGTGTGCATTTAAGCAACTATTCAGTATCAGAACAAACAGGGTGGGGTTTTCTTGTGTATTTTTTTTGAAAATTAATTTAAATAATGATGTAGCAATGAAGTTATTTTATACTCTACCTTATTGTTTATCTTAGTATCTTGATTCAATGAATTTGGTCCTGATAAAAGTTTTACATTTTCTTACTAATATGTAATTGCAATAGTGCTGAACTACACTACTGAGTAGAATTGCAGGCTATAAATAAGCATCAGCTGAATATTCAGAAAACAGAAACACTTCTCCACAGTTGTGACTAACTAAACCATAAAAAATTTCTATTTTAATTGCTTGAAGCTTCTGTGTTATTGGTATAAAGGCAAAAAGTAGGTATCATCTTTCTAAAATACTAGAGGAAATTACTAATGAACTGAAACCCTGCCATAACCTTAAGGTTTGGCTCACCAAGATCTGTGTTCATAATTCCAGACAAGCTTGTGCTTAATGCTTTTTCTATCCATTAAAGATGTTTGAGAAGAAGCTGTGGCTGTGAGTGATAAGCATGTGGCATAAGCACTTTCAGGAAGAGAAATCAGATGATTTTTGTATTTAGCTATGCAAGAGAAACTTGTGGCCGAGAAAACATGATAACAGATTTGAAATAATGAAGAGTTTAAATAAGATGAAATATAAAAATGCTCTTTTATGGCATAGAATAGGAACAATTAAAATGTCCTTGAATATAAAGTGCTTTTCCTCTCTACCACAGAAGTGATATTAATCTTTAAATATTTTAGATTTTCCCTGTGCATTAAATGGCTGGCAGAGAAGATTTTAAGGTTTGAATCTTCCAACAAGTTAGGAAATGAGCAATGACATTATAAATCTTAAAAAGAACTGCATAACTTTGAGATACCTAAGGATCAGGGGATCAGTGTGTAGATCTATTTCAGGACCATCTCATGATGATGAAAATAAGAATTGGGTCTATGATGATATTAAAGAGATACCAATATATAAATACAATCACATTTAGATTTTCTGTCATGTCCAGTGTGGTTTCTTATTCCAGCTTCAGTTGTAATTCCAGGGAATTTAGAAATTTGAGTCTGATTACCTGAAAAGTATATTTTTAATTTTCTGCTGACAAAAGGATTAGATATAGGCTCGTAAAAATGTCAATACATACTAAAAATGCCTTAATTCCACCTAATTATTGTCCTTCCACAGGACTGGAGAAAAACATGGATATATGTAATGAATAGACTGTAGCTCCTCCATTATAAGGATTGTTTTCCACTATGCTGAGACTTATATGATAGTTGAGAATGTAGCTGCATGGCTGCTTCAGTGCTCTGTGGTTGCACTCCTCTCTGGAGGAGTGGCTAAATGAAAAAGAGACACATAATTTGCTTTGATAACAGTATCACCAAGAGATGAGAAAATAAATGTAGTGCTAATTTCCAACTGAAGCAGTAAAAAAGGATAACAAGACATGAGGGATGAATCAGTCTCAGATAGTAACATCCTTTACCAATCCTCATTTGGAGGTATTTGTCTGTGAGAAGCAATCAAGCACTTTATGAAGTCTTTAAAAATGGAGGTGAATGTGGCTTTATGAAAAAAAAACAGTGCCTTATAATTTGACAACTATTGCAAAATAGCTACTTTACAATATAGAACAACTTAAAATTGGCATTTCCTTAGCATATGTTAAACAACTAGCATAACTTGCATTCAGTTTATTGTTTATTCATTATAGAGTCCAACAAAGTAGGCAAACACAATAATGTGAACAAACTAATGGTGAAAAACAGCAGACCTCTGGAAAAGCTGCTCTGGTGAGGCTGGAGACCTTTGAGAAAGATGAGGCAAGAATGACACAGATGTCGTGGATCCAGCACTGGCTGACGATGGAGGATACAATTTGTTGCTGCTGAGTGTGTATGGCCTCGGGATTTCTCTGTGTTTTCTACTCAGATGTACAAGGTGAGAGAGAGTTGCAGCAATAGCACAGACTCAGAGAACTTACCTTGCTCCAAAACTGCTTTATGACCAGTGACTTTTGCTGAAAACTTCAGAGGAAACCTGCAGGTTCCCCAGTTAAAGATGAGGATGTAAGCTCCTGTGGGTGTCTCCATAACAATGCATTTTCTGTCCTAGTAAGAAGTTGAAGTCACTGCACAATCCTCTTTAACGAAAAACAGAAAAATACAGGAGTATAAATGAAATTCAGAAGGGAAAAGCAAATGCTCTAATGGTACCCTAGATACCCAGCTGGGAAAGAAAATGGATGAAAACACAGATGAAATATGGAAGAGCATGTAGTCTTATTTGACCAAGTCTACAAGTTTATTTTAAATTATTTAGCAGTTTCTAAATTTTATAGCCAAGAGAGGATATGCCATCAACACCAGAGTATTTACTATGTGTATACATCTCTTTACTAACCATTGTGAATTAAAAATGCCATTAGTCATTAGAATAAAGGCTCTGATTCCTAGCAAATTTTTTTTATTAATAGGGTGATATACAGAGGATTATATTATAGAATTGTAGAATGGTTAGGGTTGAAAGGGACCTTAGAGATCATCTAGTTCCAATCCCCAGCCTGCTTTTGTCTCTTACTTTAATAACTTTATCTAGATGAGAGTGCTGGCCACATTTTACCTTTCTCCAGCAATTCATGATTATCTAAGACTAGGACCTTAAAGCCAGTATGGCTTTTTCAGCATCCCAGCATATTTGTTCTCAGCCAGAAACAATCACAGGTGTTAAAAATGAGGCAACTAAATGACTGTTTTCTATTCCTGTGGAGAGGGCAGCAGCAATCAGAGAAACAGATGGGATAGCATGAGTGGGAATTCAAATTCTTATACACACATGAGATTGAACTTCAAAATAGTTGGTTGTTACATTACACAGGGGTTGTTTTATGTGTTACACTGTCAAACTGAAACAGTGAAAATGTTATGCATGTTAAACCACTGATAGTGACTGCAGAGATAAAACTTCCTCTTTTTAACTTGCTTGCTAAGTATAGAGGGTTTTAGAAACAATCACAGGTGGTTTTGTTTTGTTGAGGGTTTTTTTGTGTGTGATTTTTTTGTTTGTTTGGTTGGTTGGTTTTGTTTTGTTGGTTTTTTTTTTTTTTTTTGGTTTGTTTTAAGGCTAGGAAAAACCCACAGGAAAATGGATGTTTTCTACTGCTGGTCTAGAGGGGTTTCCATCCACCAGAAATCTGAATATCCAAAACTCTGTTATGTGATATTGGTTAGTTTTTGAGTAGGCAGATAGTTTCAGAATCAGACTTCATGCAATTTTTGAGCCTTTGAGGGCCGTCACACAGGTTAATCTGGAAGGAAGAAGTAATAATGAAGTTTTACATGTCTGTTGTAATACCTTTCTGTTCTGTGAAGAGCACACATAAATTTTCCACAAGCAGAAAATCACTGTCAGTATCTGTTTTTTGCCTTTATGCTTCAGAAGATAAGGCAAAGATTCTTCCGATGTTTTCAAATCCTGCTTTTGCAATGGAAGTTCGAGCATTATTGAAATTCTCTTCAATAACATTTAAAAATAGAGTTACCTATTCAATAGAATGTAAGGTAATTACATAAAGAATGATTGAGGAGGTTCAAAAGGTGAATGTAGATAACCTATACTTTCCATTTCCCTCATCTTTCCCCTCTGTTTCAATTCAATTTTATACATTTTACATGACCATTATGTCCTGTTTGAGCAATTAAATGTGGGAAAGATTATGGAATTGCATTAATTACATTGTATTAATGACATGCAACTTAATTTCACATTTTCAGCCAGTTCTGTCACCTATGCAATATTTATGATAATCACATCGCATTGTTTAATTAGATTTTACCATGTATATTGAACTAGATCTAGAGGCTTATGTTTATTGAAACATCTAATTTTATTCTTGTTCATTTAATCAGATTAGTTTTGTAGAAATGTGGTAATTAGCTGTGGAGAGTACATAGAAACATTTCATCATAAGGACAAAACTAAGGCACAAATTAGTACATAATCTTTACTGAACTGTTTAAACTTTGAGTCTCAATTTACCTTTTGTAAAGTTGAAGGAGTGATAATTTTTTTTCTATTTTAATTCTGTAGATTTCTGGGGTGTCAGACTAGTAACTGCACCTCTCATTTGCTTATACAATGTCAGAGAAAAATATTTGAATGTTCTTGGTGTGTTGTCATTTTACTGTTACAAAGACATCTGGAGATTATGGACAGCCTCTACTTGAACAAAGTTGTAAAGGTGGTCAGGTAGAAGTAGGCTAAGTCTGGCTTTTCACAAAAGCCAGTGCTCCAGCAGCCCCAACACTGTCATGGAGTCTTTTAGCTATGTAAAATTTCTCAGGTTTATTTTGTTGGTTGGTTTTATGTAGGTTTTTTGTTTTGAGTTTTTGTACTGTTTTGTTTAGTTTTCATTGGTTTTATTTTTTTGGGCTGGGAGGAGACTGTTAAATTAGCAATTATAAGACTGGGAAGTTTAAATCTGTTAACATTACAGTTAAATTGTAATGTTTAAGCTCCCAAAAAAGACATTGCTGAATGTGGCAGCAATTCAAGTTCGTAGAGGAACTCTATTTAAGAAATGCCCATTTACTTGTAGCAGTAAAGAGGAAACAGTAAAAAAAGTAGACATCCATGTTGTCAGACAGAGCACTGAAGGTAAGGGGAAAGGTTAGTACTTTTAGGAAGTTACAAGAGTTACAGGAAATTCTTAAAGTTGTTATTTTATATTCATTGTACTTTAATTTGTTGCTTTAGTGATAAATGAAACAGTTTAATTTTTGTATTTGAAACTTGAATTAAATATTTTTTTCTCACATGAGAAATGTGAGGAATTTTGGGAACTTATACCTTATATAGCCAGTTTTGTGCAGCAGGTGTGGCAGCTAAAGGATTTGTTCATTCAATTTCTGCCTCCATTTTCTGAACCATAAGTATTGTTTAAATAGCAACAATTGGCCATCATGATGCCTCAGTAATGTCACTCTCAGGTGACATCCCTAAAGGAGGGCAGATGGTATCTAACCCAGTTGTCAGATCCTAATAAGTAGAGGTCAGATCAGCATCTGTCAGCATTAGTACAAGCTTGTTGACATAAAACAAAGCTCATCTAAGTTCTGTTGTTAGCTCAGTGTGGATGGGTCTTTTAATGAAAATATAAGATGATAAATAACAAGTGAATCACCAAACTATCTTTCTGATTGGTTTATGCATTTCAAAGTCAATTTTCAGATACTGTTCATAATAGTTTCCTTTAAGTATATGTCTAAAAATCTTTATCAGCAGAATGTTAATCACTAAAGGTAGTTTCAGGATGAGACTATTGATTTCTAGTCAAATAGTATAAGCCCCAGCATCATTTGATGGGAGGTATGGTAAAGTGTCAAGGAGGCACGATGATTTTCATATTAAAAAAAATGGTTTAGAGGCATAGTGAATACAGATGGATTTAATCACTTCTGAATGACAAAATCTTGAATATTTTTCCTGCCAAATGATTATATTCCTTAATGTTAAAAGGTGTTTGTTGCTGGAGATTCTTTAATTTTAGGGTTCATTGCGGATGTATATACAGTGAAAAAATTGAAGCTTAATTAAGGGGAAAAAATTATTTCTATGTGATAAATTATTACTTTATTTTTCTGATCTTGTCTTTAGAAAGTCTCTGTCTATGGAGGTAAAGGTAAAGGAAGTAGGAGAAGATGGGGGAGAGAGAAAGAGGGAGAGGGAGAAGGGGGAAACGGAAGAAAAAAGTTAGAAAAGTAGAAGTAGAAGGAAAGTGAAGTGAGGGGATTGTAAAGTGATTGTAAAGTGTGTTATGCATGATGGAGGGTGATGGGAAATTTGGAAATTACCAGAGCCCACTGCTAAAGAAAGAAGTATTAAATTGAGTTTTATACATCTGTGTTGTGTCTGCAGTATAATAAAGGTAAGATTAATGTTTTAAAGTGTCTTTTTATGTTTTCCGTCTTTCTCTGCAGTGATAAAACTGGAAAAGCATTAAAAAATTTTTCAAATACATTTAGGTATGCAGTCTTATTTTTCATTAGAGGTCTTGCTTTTAGGATTTGGCTTTCAGAGAAAGGCAGGGTCAATTGGTCAGAATTGGGCATGTCTTAAGACAAGCTTCTCCTTTTCAGTGCAAGGAGTTTTATGAGGGTGACTTTCTACTCAGAAGGTGGCAAAAAATTTCCAGAAAGCTGCCTTTTGAAGAAATATGCACTTCCCATAATTTCAGTTCACCCCTTTACCCTCTGCCCATCACCTTTTCTGGTGTAATGTTATTGTAATTAGTTATAAATAATGTCAAAGATTATTTGTTAATTTTATATTAATAGTTCTTGTCTTTTTGATCCTCACCACAAGAGCCCTAGAATTTTCTAATGAGTCCTGTTACTGCCTTATTTAGTTGACAGCCTGCCCCCAGCTTTGTTGTTTTATTACTGATAGCAGTTTCAATATGAGAGGTACATAGTTCCCAGTGGCAACAAATGTAAACAGAAAGCAAATAGACCCGTCTGGGAAACCTCAAAAATAACACACAGCTAACCAAAGAAACCACGAAATTCATGGGGACTTAGATGAGGCAGTCTTCCTTCGATCATTTCACTAAACTAATTGTTTTTATGGTTGGCAGGACAGGCTCTTTTAAAAAGCCAGGGAGAAGAATTGCTCTTTTACTAAGTGGCAGCATGGGTTTTGTGGGTACTTCATCATAATGACTTACATCAGAAAGGCTTTCATTGTGTCATGTGGCAGAATACTATTATAAGGGTAATCGTTATATTTCTTAAAATCTATATAATATCTGCTCTACTTTATCTATTAGCTCTTTTATCAGTGAAGATGTTCAGTTATCAGGTATAAGCTTTAATATTTTCTGGCAAATACCACAGCAAATTAATCTCCTGTTTCTCCTTTTTAGCAAGAACAGTTTCAGACACAGGTGCCCTCTCAGATCTGCACCTTGTACCTCTGCTGCATTATTTGCATAGAGAAGCTTTCCTGTGACCTTGTTATTTGCCTGCAAAGCACTTCAGGGTAAGATTCCGATTGTGGAGAAACTACAGAAACTACAGAGAGATATTACTGATTTATTTTAATGTCAGGGTGAATCAGTGTGTGAGTTTTTGGAGTCTTCACAGAGATCTCACCCAGGAATCAGTGGTTTTCCTGCTAACTGCTGGACTCTACCCTGTGCTCAGGTTTAGTGCAGTAATCCTGACTTGTTTCAGAAACATCAACAAAACTGAATGGGCACTCTGAAGGACAATAAAACCCTGGCAGGGTTATTGTTACCCACCTCTAGGTCTGGACGATCTCTTACCTCAATATTTGATTTTGAGGATGGTTTCATTGTTTTGTCACCTCTCACTTTGTGTGTAGCTGAAAGCCAACCTCGGTCCTGTAGCTGACTTCAGTTCAGGACTGAGAATAAAATAGGCTATGCCAGGCAAGGAGCTGCTGTCCGGGAAGCTTTGGACAGGTACCCTGAGGCATGCATGTTGCTTACAATGCCAGAGCAAGTAAGCAGCAGGGCCTCATTATCAAAATAAAAAATGAGCAAAGGATTATAAGCACTTAGATCTGGAAACTAAGCCTTGCTGCAAGATTACCAGTAGTTTTAATTAGAGGGAGGAAAACTAACTCGTCTAAATTGCCTTATGGATTATATCACCTCTGATGTTCAGATCTACACCTAATAAGTTTGATATTTTAATATAGCTTGGCATTTTAACTTTCCCTACAGCACTAACAAGGGAGTCTTCATACAAAAGTAATTCTCAAAAATGATGAGGTATGTCCTTTTGTATCTCTTTTCTGGCTGCATTATACTATAATGTTTGAACTTTCTGTGGTGTGATTGGATCTAGAGACTGTCAAGGAACTTTCTGTGATGGTGCCTGGCCTGAAAAAAGACAGAGACATTTGGAAAAGTTTCAGAAATTATATATTTCAAAACATTTTCACTTTGACACATATATTATCTATGTCTATTTATATATATAGATATAGACTTGTATTTAGAGGTATATATGTACATTTATGGTTTAAATGTTTGTGTTCCGTACTATTGTGGGAAAATATTTATGAAGATTCAATGTTACCTTTGTTCTAGTTTTATTTTCCTTGAATAGGATTTACAGTTTCTCCTTGTTTATCCACACTGAGCATGACTACCCAAATGAATGTAAAATGCAGAACAGTCTGTGGAGAATTTAAAAGGTGAACCATAAGTCCTAACTGAATGCCTAAAATACCTTGATTTAGACTGAACATTTCTATGTATTTTAGAGGCAGTATTAATTATAATTTATCTGCTCGACATTTTCTCAGTCAGTTTTATTAATGCATTTTCATTTTGAGTAAGTTGCATTAGTCTTATAAAATGTCTTGGTTCTGAAATGCAGTCTTAGGAGAAGCTAGCAGCCAGGGTTTCCCTTTAATTACTTACTAAATAGATAACTTTTTAATCTATTTACTTAGTTACTTATTTTAGTTTAAAGCCTTTAAATGATGGGCTTTGTATTGTACTATCACCAAAAGTTCCAAATCCTTCTAGTGACAAGTGGCTAAATGTATAGGAGCAAGAGTCAAAATCCCTCTTCCAGCGGTTTGCAGTCTAGGTAATACAGTGAATACATATATCTATTTTGCTATGCCATACACACAAAAAAAATATCTTGGCTATTAAGTAGTATGATTTTCAGCCTACATTTTTCAGTTGTTTCTTTCTTCTCATTTATTATAGTTTATAGTGACATAATTACTTTTATAAAATACTGTATATGTAATATAAATATATGAGAATTTGGGCATGTATTTTTCTATAAAAAAGCTTGTTAATTTTACTGGAGATACCAGTATGGTTTTGACATATATATCCTACCTGCACACAAGGTAACTGTTATTTTTGACTTTGCTGCTTCAGTTAAGCAAATGCAAAACTATTACATGTGCATCAATTTTGTTCCCTAATTAAATGTCTTTATCAATATTTTCCCCACAGCTTCATTCTGTTTGCCAAGTGCTGATATGCTTTTCATGCATCTATAGGGCTGAGCACCTGTTTCAATGGGATAGTTCCATTAGACCATAATAATCTTCAATTAATTGCACAGCAAATATTTATTTCTCACACATCAAATTAATGAAACAAGTTCAGTGAGAGAAAGACCATATCAGTTTGGCAAACAACACCTATCAGTCTATATAAGCCTTCTGAAGAATTATGTACCCTTGGGAAAACTGTCATCATTTAATTACTAGATGATAATGTTGTTGTAGGTTTGTTTATTGTTGGTTTGATTTTCACCTAGAAGAAATATAACAAAAAATTGGTTTTCTGGGTCTACTAAAGTGCTGTGTCATGGCTACAACAGTATAATTGAAGAATTATAATTTTCAAGCTTCTAAAAACACCATTTATTCTTAATATTCAATAAGACTAATATTACATTAGTATTCAATATTTCTAGAGCACTTACTACTCTTCATATATAAATGTGAAGGAGATTTAGTAATCAGTTTTCAAATCCCCCACTTTGATTACTCTACAATAATGACAGTCTCTTTCCTGTCTAAGAGCAATGTGAATGTTTTTCATGTGTCTGCAACAATGATAACTTCACAACCCACACATACCTCTGTACTCCCTTCCCACCAGTGTAATGACATTATATGCAACTTCTTGTAGCAACAAAGGACAATAGTGCATGAAGTCATAAAATCCTTTTAAGCAGAGGAAGCAGGAAGCCTGAATTTTTCTCTGAATATTTAAGTTCATTTTGATGCTATAAAATTTATACCATTTTCTTAGCATTAATTTCTGAGAACCTCAAATATTTATTTTTGCTTGCAAAAGTTTTGCTTTTCATACAATCTACTTCTTCTGAAGCTGACCCAAAAGTAGCTGCATGGAGTTTGTATGACATATAACAACTCATAGTCTGTCCATAGAGGTTCAACTTAAATAACTAGAATTAATTAACATTTAAATTAATAAAATTTAATATCAATTACCTGGACTGAGTAACCCTATTTATTGAAACATGGAGGAAAACAATGACATATCATTGCTTTGCTTTCTTTTTTTCCTTGAAAATGTTGAAATCTCAGTTAAATTTATGCCCTTATCCAAGGACGATTTGCATGTTATTTATTATGTGAAGCACACATGGAACTCTGCCCACAAAGATGGAAAATTTATTCTAAGTTCTTCCTGGCTGTACATAAAAAGGTAACCACTTTCACTAGGAGATATGGTCATTATAAATTAGAAGAGAAACCCTTGGAAATGCAAAACTCTTTAAATATTTAAACAAAATCTGCATTTTGTCTGAAATGTGGACAAGAAATGTCTTCTGAAAATAGATGAGTTATAATTTTCAATTCTTTTAATGTGAAAGGATTTGGGTAAGTTAGGACTTCATGTCTCTTCTCCATGGATTAGGTAGTTTATTTAGAAATGAGAACTAGCCACAAGGAATTTCTAAATAAAATTCTAAAAATCTTATATCAAATTTTCAGGAAGAGATATTTCTCATTCGAGGCCAAAACTTTTTTTTGTACTAAAAAATTCAATTAATAGAATGCATTTTAAAAAGCATGTGAAAATAACACTTAAGAATAAAATCTTCATATATTTTTAAGTATATGTATATACTTACTGTATATATTTTTGTCGCTATTTAAAAGTTGTCTCACTGCAGAGATGTAGTGTGAAGCAGTCAATTTTAAAGGTGCTGATTCCAGTGAGAATTATCCTTGAATACATTATCAATCATCAAATTGCCATATGTTTTAGTAATGATTCATTTTGGGGGCACACACCAAGCAGACTAAAACCAAATAGAATTTTCTGTATCTCTAAAAAACCCACCAAAACCCCAACAACAGAAACCACTCAGAAGTATTACAAGTCCATGTTATCTATCCCAATTTTACCTTGAAATAAGGGATAGAAATACACAACCCAAAATATAACACCCTGTAATATATGGAACCATCTGTACCTAAAATAGCCTTTCTGTGCTATATGTATTACTGCAGAATGTGATAAGGAAGCGTGGTGTAAAATTTTCACCTGGTTTCCTTAGGGGATGACTTGCTTTGCTTTTACTAAGGATTAAAGTGACTATCCCAAACTCTTCTTGAGTTAAATCTCAATATAACACCACTGAATATTCTATAGATAAAGAACAAAGATGTAGCATTTGAAGTCTGCTAACAATCAGTAAGTGCAAAGAGGAAATACATATCATGCCTCTGCCTCAGTGAGGAAGAAGATATTCTTGAAAACCTCCCCACTTCTCTGTCTCCCTCCTTTCCACTCCCATGTATTACCTATGCTGTCTGATGTTATGGAGAAATATTCATGAGAGATGGTGTCCTGATCGAAGCCAGATCTGTGAAAACAAAAAAACAAACAAAAACCCCAGCACATGAAACAAAAGCAATCTGTCAAGTCAGCTTAAAGTGAATCAGAATAACTTCATGGTGAGAAGCTTGCCACTGACATAACACAAATCTGTAGACTGCTCATTAGTAGCAATAGAGAACCACCGTTTGTCTCCTTTGTGTGTTTTAGAAACTATTGCACAGTAATCTTGAAAGCAGAAAATTCTCAACTAGCTAAAACTGTGTCATATCAAACATATAGCAATAGAACTTGTGTTTGCTAGAGTGTATGAATAAAGAAGATCAGATGCTGCAGAGGGAGAAAGAGATAGGGAAAGAGGAGGGAGGAGAGAAAGAAAAGAAGTATAAGCAGTTTTCCAATGGGAAGGAGATGGAGAGGTTTTGTACAGGAAATTATTTCACAGTTACCAGTTCTAATAACAACCTTCTCAGCCTGCACTCACTGCTTCAGTTCTGGTTGCAAATGCTGAGATTTTTGTGTGGCACTGAAACTCCTGTCCAGGAATCCAGGCTGTGAGGAAAACCAGTGAATGGAAAGAGTGTGGAAAGCAAGCAATGGGCTTTGGAGTAGCTTCAGTGAGAAGTCCCTCCAGACTTTATCTGTTGGGCCAGTTAGCATCTTAAACAAGACTACTGAGTGGTCTTTTTGAAAACACTTTACTGGAATAGATATTGCCTTACTTCTACCGGGTGGAAGAACAGAAAATTTACCTAATAACATCAGTCCTTGCTGTCTTAGTGTACCAACAGAGGTCTCATAAATAATTCTGTAAAGTCCATGCTCTTTTCATAGTTTTTAGTTTGAAGTGGTCCTTATCCAGTGCCAGTCAGCAGAGTAAATCCTTCACTAACCAAAGTCCACCACTGAAGTACAAGACCAATTTTTTTTATTTTTTATTGAAAACTAGATCCAAATTGACACAAGTCTTAAATCCCCAGGCAATCCCAGTTTAGTCCCTGAAAGATGTTTTTCCCATGTTTTTCAGTTTGCCTTACAAAATTTTAAGACTTCAATTCAGTAGGTAAGTGAACATACAGAATGTATCACTTCATTGTTTTGTTTCAGTTGTTCTCAGTCACACAATGTCTTAAATTCAAATGCAGATCTCCTACAATTACAGTTTCCCCTTTATCTGTTTCAAAAAAGAAGTACAACCATGCAGGATGCTTGTTGAGCAGATTTCAATTTTTCAAGTGACAAAAAGAAAAATACAGTTATTATTCCTATTTCTCAGACATGTACAAAACCTGAACTGAAACACCCTCCTACTCAGAGGCACAGGATATTTTATTTTCTGTTATTTGGTTACTGGAAGCAAATTTTTGCAGTTCACTTACAAAGAATTTTGCATGGTATGGAAGAACACTTTTGCCAGAAAACTTTAAGAAAACTGACAGGTTTCTCCCTGACTTAGTCAGTAGAAGAAATACATTTCCTTTGCTTTCAACAAGACTAGGACTTAAGCCTTAATTACCAGTCAGTTTTCATATGTATAAATTTGCAGTATTAAGAAATGGTAAAGACCTTTTTGAAATCAATCTAAAAAAATCCTTAACTTTGTCAAACTTAAGTCTTCTGAAGCTTTGTATTCTCTTTTTGCCTATTTTTTTAGTTTGTTTGTTTGTTTAGTTGGTTGGTTTTAGTTTTAAAAGACTAGCACTTCAGTTCCTCTACATGCTGGATGAGTAACTGCTGAGAATGAGCAGTTATATCTTATAGGCCTCTTTAAATCACAAACTGAAGTAAGTTCAGCAAATGTGAGGTCTTTCTGTGCTTTCCTATCATCATGCATTTAAGCCTTCTTTTGTTATTTTCAAATATGTTGGAGTTAAAAGCTATGTTCTGAATTTGATAGCTGGAATGTAAAATACAAGGAGTAAAAAAGAAAAAGTACCACAGGATTAAAAGCAACAACAACAACAAACAAAACAAAACAAAACAAAACAAACAAACCCAAAAAACCAAAACAAACAAAACAAACCAAAAATCAAAACAAAACTACTTGAAGATGAAGGAATATTTTAAGAAACACAATCTTTACTACTAAGTCAGATAAAATTTACAGATATAACAGTAAATAGTTCTTAGAATTTTCTCAGTGTTATCAAAGGTCTACATTAACGTTTACCTATTAAGAGAAACTTGGATATGTAATTTTCTCTTCTCTGTCCATTTTGAGTAAGATAGTAAGACTTGCAACTGAAACCATACAGTCAAGAATTTCTCTGTATTACCTTGTATACTCTAATTTGTTTAGAAAATACAAAATATTAGATTAATAATATAACCATTCATGTAGTTTTTCTATTAATATTTCCTTTGTGTTCATTGAAACTTACTTTAGCGTATGTGTGTGTTTTTGTGTTTGTGTTTGTCTGATGAGATCATGATGCTGAAAAGCAGAGGAGAAATCTAAGAAAGGTTTAAAAGGAGATCTTCCTCCCAAAGAAAGCTCTGGGAAGTGCTGTGACTTACACACTGAACTGAATGCTGTCTTAACTGAAAAGACTATTAGGAATTATCAGCTTTTAAAACAAATGTGTTAATAAATATTTTTCTTCACCAGTTGTAGTGAGCACGTCTTGGGCCCAAGGGTGATAAAGACACCCTGTGTCTTTGCAGGGGGTTTGCAGGAAAAGCAGCTCTGAAACGGCACATCAAAAGATAAGAAAAGCTTCACATCAGCTGTGTTATCTTTTACTGCCACACCTACAGCTCTTCCTGTTCACATTCTCACACCTGCATCTAGGGAAACCAGTAAATAACAATATTTTCTACATATTCATTATATCAGTTTATGAGCAAATGTTGTTGATTTACTAGGAAGCAGTTCTCACAGACGTTAATATGGAAATGAGACCAGAAGAGAGTCCTTTGTGTTAAAAGGAAGTGTTGGTTCCCTTACAGCACAGCTAAAGGAAAGAATTTTTTAAAGTGAATGAGTTTTTTTGCTCAGTATAAAAACAAGGGTTGCAAGTTTAAAAAAAAATACACCGCAGAGGGTCTTTTATAGTTTAGGTGTTTGGTTTTTGGATTTTTTAAATTAAGATTTGACAAGCCATGCACTCATGGACTTGTGAATTTCAAGGTGTTTGCTTATCTTTCTCTCTTGACAGGATTAATTTATAGTGGTGCCTACATTTCCATGGTGTAGAGGGAAGAAGGATACCAGTGTCTCATTATCCATGTGAAAGATGGGTAAGACATGGACCAGAAAAAATCATTTAAAATCCTGATTTGCTTCATCTGGTACAAAATATTTTAAATTTAGCAAAAAGCATTTAAGTAGTGCCATGTAAAATATTAAAGTATTAATTACTATTACAGTAGCAGTCTATTTGGGTTTTGTTGTTGAAATTTTACAGTGAGATGAGATCAAAGCTTTTAATATGGTGCAGAGAGATGTTGTGGGTTAGATTAGAAGCCAGTCAGATGTGGTCTCCTATAAAGAGAGTTATGCCCTAGACTTACCTGGATTGGTAGGTTTTGGAATATGAGAAGCAGCATTATTGTTTCTGATTATAAAAGCTGGATAAATATGAACATCTCTAATACATAAGTCTCCTTATGGTAATTTTAAAATTGAGACTATTTTTGTGCAGAAAATGAAAAAATATTGAAAGAATTATTCCAGCTTGGGCCTAAAACTGGAAAAGACAAAGAAAATTAACAGGTTAACATAAAATGTTCCTTTAAACATTCTTTCTCTATCAAGAGAGAGGCAGGTGATGAAATGAAGAAAGTTTCCTTGTTCTTGTGGAGGTCACAAAATCCATCTCACTGTGTAAAGACTGAACTTTCGTTTCGGTACAAATATCCAAAGTACAATAGGCTGCTATTTTTGAAATTTCCAATCTTACATTTTCAGGAATGCTCTGGTCTCAGCCTTATCTTCCAGGAGCGCACTTAATGGAAGTTTCATAGGAAAAAGTAGAACAGACTATAGTTCTTAAATAGATTTCCTGTATCACCATTAAAGAGATGCTCTGCTAATTATGTAACATCTGTCAAAAGACTTTTTCTACCCGGCGACTTCTCTTTCCTGAATATAGTGTCATTCTTTTTATTTTTTGCCTTTTTGAAACATATTCTTACTCTTGATTTCGTTACTGCACTATTATATATATATCTATATATATACACCCATCCCTGGAACACATCCCATCCCTTTCCCCAGGGGGGTGCCTGATGGCCAGGGCTGGAGCTGCCCCAGTGCCTCCCGGCTGCCCTGCTCTTGGCTGGGAGAAGAGGGGCCCTGACTGCCAGGATATGCCATCGCCCACCATGGGCAGACCCAGGATGTCCAGACAAAAGCTTAAAGAATTTTGGAAGCTGAATTTCTCTTGACAAGTCTATCATTTTATCCTCTAAAATAGACCATGTGCTATAAAGACTCATTGCACAGGGAGAAGTCTGAGGAAACTTTCAGGTTGCTTTTTACCATACCAGCATCTACAGAGAGGCAAGAATTGTCTAGATGTATACAGCATCTCAGTGGCCAATTTCATTTCTTTAGTATAACTTCAAAAACAATTAAAATGCTTCTTTCTATTTTACTTAATTCTTCATATCTGTAGGTCACAGCAATAACATTCTGCCAGATGATGATTCACTAATTATTCTGCTTTGGAGACTCTGGTTAGCATTGGTTAATGATGTTCCTGGCTGAAAATCCATTAAATAATCTATTCTGTTTGGTTAATATATTAAATATATCACAACAGTTACTATGAATGTCATTTTTGAAAAATTACTTCCAACAAGAGCCATGGTGGTTAAAAATTGTGCCGGAAGGGTGGCACCTAAGTCCTGGTGCACTGAAGGACCACTGTCAGAGCATTGCATTGCTTTTCGATTTTTCCAGCCCTGCCAGGTATGGATTTGCAAATATTTATGCTCAAGGCACAGAAGAAACACAGAAGGTGAAAAACAAAGAACGTGTTGAGGTATTGACAGAGGGAAACAAAGTTGGTTTTTGTTTTTCCACTGAATCTGTAGACTGCAAAATGAGTAAATCGAAGGTAATGTGAGGCAGAAATCTGATAAACGGGTGTAGTCTTCTTTCAGCAGATCAATCTCTTTCAATTTCTCTTCCCTTTCCATCAGAGATATAAAAGCAAAAAAAGCATTGCTGTGAAACAGAAATCCAAGATTAAATAGAGTCAGTTAGGAAAGTGTTTTTCCTTTCCAGTAGAAGGGGAACAGAGTGAACAGGCACTGGGATAGATGTCTGCCCTTGGATGGGTAATTTCACTTATAAAAATATTAGAGAAGCTCAGTTGCATACCTTCTGCGAAAACAAGTGAGGAGGTATTTCTTTTGAAATAAAAGATGAATAGTATTCTGATAATAATGGATATATAATTATTTAATTAGTAGAAAACACCCAAGATGAGAACTTTATGGTTCATTTTATCTAGTGGTCCTGAGGCAATTTAGTTGTTAATACAGTGCTAATTTTTGTTTCTATTGTGATCTTAATGAACATGAATACTTACTACAATACAGCAATTGTTTTCAAATTTAGGGTTTCATTCTGTTCAGGAGAGAAAACATGCTCACAAAATTATGAGAAACATAAATATTAATAATAGTGTTATAATCTTACATTAGAAATTCATCCAAGTTCTTGAAGCTGTATTTAATAATTAGCAACTGTACATTCAGTTACTAATGAAAATTACTGAAGCATTACTTTATTTTTTGTAGTTTATTAAAAAAAAATTTAGTACTTAATAAAATTTAAATAAAAAAAAAATAAATCTGGCTTTATACTTGGTAGAAGATAAAAGCAAGGAAATTTGTTGTCATTCAGAAATGACCAGTAATTCTTTGTCCTCTTTATCCTCTGCAGAGCAGAAAATAGACAATAAAAAGCCATTCTTGTGCTGAAATAAGAGAGTAAAATATATCTCACTAAAGTTTGATTATATATTTCCATGTTCTTGCCTATCTTGGCTTTACCCAAAGGTGCTAGATGACTTAGATTTGCTAGTTTAGTTAGGATCTAATGAAAGATGTTATTTTTTTGGCAATAATAAATTTTAGTTTTTAGTACATATATGCTGAAATAACTGCAGTTCTACTCTTGTTTAAAACTATGCCCTTTTTACACCCTTATTGAAATAAGAATACAGAGGGATTCCTCAGACATTAAAAAAGTCCCAAACCTGAAATAAGCATCCTAAATTATAAGATAGAAATTAGAATAAAATATTAGAATAGCTTCCAGCCATCAGAATACTCTACTAGTCTGATATGAACAGATACTTACAGAATGTGTTCACACAGTCGTCAGCATTGGCACTGCCTACCTGTTAGAATAAGAACTTAAAAATCACTCTGAAAAGTCAATGGCCATGCTCAGTTTGTTCCATTTTGGCACATACATTTACCATTTGCATAATATCTAACTATGATATCTATGTTTTGAATGGTACTCACTAGAAGTTTTCAAAATGTATTTCACATAACTGTAACAATTTTATAGTTTTATAATTTGCTGCCTACAACCCATCATTCCTTCAGATTTCTACTAAGGTAGAAATATATTATTTCTACAAAATCTATCTTCATATTAGGATTTTTACTCAAAAGCATAATCAACAATCCACTCATTTTATATATACAGCTGCATGCAAAATTATGGGTATTAATTTAGTAAAAAGAATACAGTTTCTGTGTGCAATTTGCAAATTACCATAATTCATCATTTCTCACATTGTCATCTTTGCAATGTTTTGGTTTGCAGGGCTCTTTTGCATTCACTGTTCTGCTTCTTGTCTGCATGAATTATGCTTGTGTTTGTAAACCTATGGTCCTAAATGATTATGATTACTACTGTGCTGGCCTATTGAAACATAGCTTAAACATGAGCACACGCTCAAACAGGACTCTATTCCATTTTATACACACACAAAAAATATACTTGTGATATATAATTAAAAAACAACCTTTAATATTTGACTTTACTTATTTGCAGAAATATTTTATCAGAAAACCTAAGAAGTCTTGAGCATCCACTAGAGTCCACCAGACCAGGTTACTCAGAGCCCCATCCAGATCTGTCTTGGATACCTCCAGGAAAGGGGAGTCCACACCCTCTGTGGGCAAGGTGTTCCAGTGCCTCATCACCCTCACAGTAAAGAATTTATACCAAATATCTAATCAAAACCTGCCTTCCCTCATGTTAAGGCTATTCCCCACTGTCACTTTTGTGTGTGGGGCACCAGTACATCCTGTTCATTCAGAGGGTTTTTGATTTTTAGCAGTGAAGAAAAAAATGCAGATAAAACAAAACTTAGTTTAGTGAGCTCTGTGGTGTACGTATTTACTTTTGGTGCTCATTTCAGTGTATTGTTTCTTTTCCTTAAAATTTCTGTCATGTCTCTTACCACAAAATGTACCTTTAAAACCAGCACTATAAAACCTGAGGATATTGAAACAGGTGCTCCACAATCATAATGCGAGGAAAGTGTAAATATTGCTTTTAAGGACTACATCCATCTGACCTTTAAATGTGTATCTTGAACAAGATTCTGAACTGCATGTTGCTGAATATTGGGTGTTGAGTAAGGCCAAATGTGAATGAAATTAATCACTTCAGGATTACCATAGTTTTGAGGTAAGAGATTCCAAGCCTTTCTTTCTTAAACACACCATGAAATTAAGATACATACCCTTGATTCTTGGAAGAATTGTATCAGTATAGCAGAGAGGATGTCAGTAAGAACAGATCATGTGACAATGCAGGAAAGAGAAAGAAGATGAACAGAGCTTTTGCAGGCCCCAGCATCACCATGGCCACATGATTTCTCATGTAGAGACCTCATGTATTTTTCTTGGTTTCCTTTTGCCCTCACCTGTCATGTTTGTCTCTGTTTCTGAACTGATTTGTCATGTATTTTTCTTGAGTTTACGTAGTTTTAGCTGAGTATTAGTTCACTTTTTGAAGGAGGGGTGGGAAATCCAATGTGGTCATATTTGTTTTTTAAAGTTTGTTGTGTCATAGTCATATGAGCTTATTTAGTTATATGGTTGGTTTGTTCACTTTCTTTTACCTGTGTGAGCATTATTTTGTGGTATATACCTCTTGCCTTGCTCTGTTGGCTCTTAATGTGTTTTTTTCCTTGGTGAACCAAGGTGATTTTTCAAAGTCTTATTCCCACACAAGCTATAGTTGTGGGGGCAGATGGGCTGTCCCTTGGAAGAAAAGTGGCATAGAAATATAAGAATCCCTGATGCCAGGGTGCAAAATGTAAGAAGAAAACCACTGGCCTATTCTTACAAAAGTTTCTCTGTTAGGTTTAATAGAGGCTTCTTTTGGCATACACCCACCCCTTGTTCTCTGTAGATAGCCTTCTGGGAGTGGGAGTAAAATTACTGAGTTAAAATGGAAGGGAGCAGATGATGACAAAAGTGTATTAAAACCAATGTCCTTTTTTTTAAGGTTTTGGGGTTTGGAGAAAAGAAAAATATATTTTCTTCCCACCCCACCCTCAGTTCTTGGTTAGGAAAAGTGTTGATCAAAATAATTGAAAAAAAATTTTTTTACTTAATTTCCAGCCTCCTCACTTGTATACATTATAGAAAAATAACATTTCCAAGGGGAATGACAGAGGATATTGCAATAAACAGAAATAATGTCTTTTTGTGCTGTGTGAATAGCAAGCTTATGTACTGTCTGTGGAATCTGTCTTGGATAGCTAATGGCTGGACTAACCAATTTTCTAGCCATGGAGAAATAGACCTTGTTGATGAGGCAGAGTTGATACGGCAGCTGATGGAGTGGCTGTAAGCTGGAGTTCCGTGTGCATTTTGAACAGGCTCTGTTCAAAATTTCATTCCCCAATGGATCAAAACAATACAGGAAGGCATGGTTCTGACTCCAAACCAGGTGAAATAAATAATTTTCATTTGCACACAGATTATGCAAAATGCTAGTGTTAGGCTTCCCCTTGGAGTCTCCAAGTACTCAGCCAAATGGATGAGCAGTTTATTTTGGTGCTGTGAGAGCTCAGGCCCCAGCCAAAGGTGTTTGAGACTCTTGGTTGTGCAGAAACTGTGGCAATTATGATGGTTACATTGTGCTATTCACACTAAAGATTCCATACACAATTCACAGATAATGTCTCTTGGGGTAAGGAGGTCTTAACCTGCCCACTTTTGAAGACCTTTGAACTATGGAAAACATAGTCATTGTGAGTTTATCGCAGTGAAGCTTTATAGCTTCTATAAATCTGCAGAACAAGGCACCCCTAAGAGGGTATTAGCTTTTATTATCACCTGATACATTTTTCACCTTACTTGGCAACACTGATTTTATGAGAAGCAGATGAATTGTAAACATGGCATGTGCTACATGGAACTTTAGGCACAGAGGGTTATCAGAAGCCTTCTAAGTGTGCTTAACATGTATTGGTCCCAGAACTGGAAATGTTCTGTTTTAAAAAAAAAAGTATTTTTTTACCTGACAGGACTCTTACAGCTTCTTTCCAAACGGTAATTTTTTTACCCGCCAGGACTTTTATAGCTTCCTGCAAACACTGCTTCCTGCAGGCCTGGAGAGCCAATTAACTGGCTAGTTTTAAGACAGACATGCTGTGTAGCCAGTTTCTGTGATTCACAGCTTAAGATAGGAGAAGTGCAAGTTTCTCTTGGCTTCCGGCTTCTGAACAGGTAGCAGCAGAGCCCACGTGGCCTGGTGGGCCTGGCTGGGCCTGAGCCGTCCGGGCCTACTTGGCCCAGGGCCTGCTGGCTCCGAGGGGCCGGGCTGGGCTGGGCTGGGCTGGGCAAGGCCCACTCGGCCGGGGCCAGGCGTGGCAGGGATCCCGGCCACTCCTGCTCCCCGCCTCTCTCTCTGGGAGCGCCACGGCTGAGGCCGCAGCTCCCCCGCTCCCCTCCTCTCCGGGAGCAGCACTGCTGAAATCCTAACCTGGCTGCTGAGGCCGCAGCTCCCCTGCACCGCCCCTCCCCTCCCTGGAAAAGGAGTGCAGGTCAAGCAGAGATTACAACTCTTTCAGTGTACAGACGAACTCAGAAAAAGTGCAGCAGCTCTCAGCTGCTGCCCAGCAGAAATTACAACTATTTTGGTGTACACATGGACTCAGAAAAGTCAAGAAACAGAAGGAATTAACATGGAGACACCAAGATCAGTGAAGGAGGGGCTAAAAGCCCAGAGGGAGGAGAAAGAGAAGATGCTTTAAGCTGAAATTCTTTCTGTAAAGCCATGGTCATGAACTAAGATATCTCAAACTATTCCTTGTAACTCGTATATGGATTGGGAGGATGCAATGTTGTAACTACAGCCTGAGCAAAGGCATCCATGCGGAAACAAGTAAATGTTAACTGTGGTAATGAGAAATCGTTTCCAAGAAGGGATAGATAAAAACCCTTACCTCAGGGTAGATAATAGAGAAGAAAACATGAAAACCCTTACCTCAGGGTAGATAATAGAGGAAAATTTCTGCTCCCAAAAATAGAAGAGAAACCTTGTTTCTGGGGATCTTGAGAGAGAAGAAAGGATCCTTTGCTTACTCTACCAGAACAGTTCATCCTTAAAAAAAAAAACCCAGTAAACAGAGATGAATCCTCAAAAACAGTTGCAGGAAGAACTGTATGTTGAGGGAAGGACTCTCACACTGCAAACAGGAATCCTTTCCAGGTGGCTGATTCACTTGTGCTATTGAAACCACGAAAGAACTGAGTTCTTGTGAAAAAGTCTCCATGACGTGATAGGAGACACTCCTCTCCCAACTGAACTGACGAAAACCTATTTTAAAGGTAGTAAACTGACTAAAAGTCTCTAGGTTTTATATGTTTATGTTGTTGATGGAAAAAGAGTTGTTGGTAAAAAAAGAGAAATGAGGTGGGGAGGAAAAAAGGGATTTGAAGGTGTATTCTAATTCCTATTATTTTCCTTTTAGTTCTGTTAATAAAAATTATCTTTATACATTTAAGGTTTTGAGCCTGCTTTACATTTCTCCTAATTCTTATCTCAAGGGATAAATGAGTAAATAAATTTAGTATTTAGTGAGTACACTGGTGTTAGACCAAAATACTCAACCCACTACATTAAATTAATGCCTAGTGTGAGGAGGCAAAATGAAACCACTACAGGCAATTAACATGCTGTTAACATAGTTATTAATTGGTTGTTCTGTCCCTTGTATCATGAAGTTTCTCACTACAGGCAGAATCTCCCCTCTTTTTTCCAACATTTTGCAATTATTCTGGTTTTACTGAGGATATGCTTTGTGCTTTGTTCATATTCTTCTTGCAAACATAGATATATTCTTCATATTCTTCAGAGATTCCTCTGTCAAATCTGCTACTTACATTGTTTATTTAATTAAATGAAAAATGCTGATTTGCAATGTGGGACAATGGATGCAATTGAAAAAAATTAAAAAAGACAAAATCAAAATTATAAACCTGACCATTTTTGCCCATCTTGCTCAAGGTTGCAATATTCTTGCTGTTACAAATCTTACTTTTAAAGACATTCAGACATATAATGCTGAAAATTGTAAGCTGACCCTCTCTGACAAACTGTTGTGGTTTAAGGGCACAAACACAGTCTGACCAGCATCACAGAACAGTCTCTCTGATGCCACTCTGGCAGCAGCCATCACACTGCTGGACTTGGCTATTGCTGAACTTTTACAATTGCTTTGTCTAGTTTTGTTACCAACAACTCAAGTGCCAAAGTCAATGCAACATGCAATGTTTTTTAGTCACTCAGTCAAAACTGTCCACATTGTTGTGACAGTACTCAGAGGTGGAGCTCCTAATAGTAAACTGCCATGTAGGGAGAGCACTATAACAAGCTACAAGGTCAGCTGTAGGGTGCTAAAATTATTTTATATGCTTGAAATCCACTTTTCATACACATACATCTCATTTTCCACAGTAATGGAAAAACTTGGTGTGGATCTTTTCATACAGCCTCTTTAAATAGAAAAAGTATATTTCAGATCATATTCCCTAAGCAGAGGGAACAAAAAGAGCACAAGAACTGTGAGAAGTCCCAGCAGAATACCTCAGAGACTGAAACTGCTGAGGCTGAATTTCCTGATAAACACTGACTGATGTGTGTATGGCAACCTTAGCTGAGCCCACCTGATTGCTGTTTTCTTCTTCATTGTCACTAATGTGTACTTTCAATCCTAAACCGAATAAGCACCGAGGAGCATTAAGCAGAATATAATCTAAAATCTAATTGCAATCAAAAGTATCAAGTACAGATAAATTGACTTTAACACATTTTTAAAAATGAATAATTTATGACAAAGTTGTACCAAAAAAACACACTTCTGCTGCACTGGTTTTAGAGGGTGTGTTTTCAGTTCATAAATAATCTAATTTACTCATAAAAATGATCCTTTATTTTTGTCAAGAAATCTCCTATACATGCATTTTAAAATTGTCATTCTTAAAATTGTTGCAGAGTACATTGATAAATCTACAGACATGAATGTAAAGTAAGAAAATGCACCAGGCTGAGGCTAATTCTTAGCATAGAATATCTATAAATACCTTTTGTTTGAGCTAAGCAGTCATCTTTCCTGCCTCTTTTGTAAGTATATAAAAAGTTTTGTCCTAATTAAGACACAGCAATATTCCTCACAAATTCCTTTTAAATTTTAGTAAATTGGCTTTTTATCTTCTGCTTTTATTGACTGCTATTCCTAATATCATGTTATCTTAAATTATAGTCTATTTTCTGACATATAGAAATAAGCATATGTTTCTGTTTCATTGTGTGTCTGTCCTCTCATACGGTTGTATCTGTAACAGATTTGTCAGTTTTAATCACACTATAAATTTTCTTACACACCCTGCACTGCAACAAGAACAAATGTAAAAATTGAAAAAAATCAATATTTCATGTAAGATTATGTGCGAAACAACCCTTTCTGAATCAGTTTTCATCTGTGCACTGTTTGCAGTACTTTCAGTATTTACACTTATGCACAATGGTTGTTTTTATAATAACGTCATAAAAACTTCCCTAGGAGTAATTACAGGATCTTTGAGTAGGTAAGAAATAAAGATAAGCAGAAGTTTCAGAGTCAGGGAGGGGCTGCTGGAACACAAAATAATTACACAGAAAATAATTACAGTAATTTTTTTCTATTTCATACAGGTTGACAATCCACTGCTCCTTGACAGGGAAGTGTATGGAATTCTATAATAGGGAGACTCTCTGGAAAAATTAATTGCACTCATTACCTATACTTAGGGAACAGAACCCTGATCTCTGTCCCTTTTTTACTTGTCAGTTGTATCTTCTCCTTACTCACCCTTAAAGCAGGAATTAGCAGGCCATTCTTATTTCTCCAGAACATCTTCTACTAGCACTCATCCATTCTAAAGTATGCTGGCAAGTAATTCAAACCCACGTCAACCAGTTCCCACAATCCCTTTCCAGCTTCCTGCCTCCACCTCAAGCTTGGTTTGCTTTTTTTCCTAGTGCATTGGTTTTGAGTACTAGAAACTGCAAGAGGCTATTTTCACAACTGTGTTTTAAGACCCAAAATTTTTCAGTGCATTTTTCCTGCAGTCTGCAGCCTACTCAAAATTGGTTTTCCTAAGGAATGGTTATTAATGCTCATAAACTAAACCAGCCTTCAGATAGCTTCCAACCCATGGAAGTGGAAAGAGAGCAGAAAATATTCATATTTCACACACTTTGACTCTGTAGAACATTGCTTTGACTGTAAGGTATAGATTCAGTTATGGAGATGCACCAAAGAACAAAGAAAATCTGGTAAATTTACCCCTTCTAACTGAGAGCTTTTCTTTAGGAAAAAATGTCATACTTTCTAGATTTGCAGAAATGCTTTGGGTTGGAAATCCAATGAAATACTGTCATTGCAAAATGCCCACAGATTACTAGTGACACTTAAGGATGCTATGTCATCATCAGATGATAATCTGATTACCTTGTTAAAATCGAGCATCTGAAATTTTAGACTAGAATATTTTATCTTTTTAAATTTTATATTATACAGCTTGTAGTTAAATATGCTGCAAAGCAGAAAAGACAACCTAATGTACACAGACAATAATAGCTTGTCTTGGGTTTATAGTTGTTGAAGTGGAAAGCATTGTCTCTCACAGAAACTGGGAAACAACATGACTCCCTGAACTACTGGGCACAAACGAGTGTGCTTGTAAAAGAACTGTGTTTCAAAGCAATATAGTATATATATATATACATATACATATATATATATAGATAGATAGATAGATATGCGCATACAAAATGTATGCCTTCAAATGGAGAGGAACTTCATCTCTTACTTTCCACTTCTAATAGAAAGGGAGCAATTTAATTTATGTGTCTACAAATGTATTCTTTCATCTGTGCATCAGAAGGTAAGTTCTGTCTTAGTGAAGTATTTGTACTTCTGTATCTCTACATAATAAAAATATGAAAGATAAAT
>VZTR01006156.1:21091-33905 GCA_013400775.1 Chaetops frenatus | reverse complement strand
CGAAAATTACTTTTTGTTATAGTATACTATGCTTACACCCACCTGGGCTGCTTTCCAGAAGTGCCAGCAGTATTAGAATTTCACTAGAATGAACAGCTTGAAACTGAACTTAGGTTTGAACTCCAGCATACAGAAATTGCTTTGAAAAAAAAGAAAACTATAGGTTACTACAGGGAAGAGCAAAACAAAACTTTGTATTAGTTCCTTTTCCTTGTGTTACTGCTTTGCAGCTTCAACAAAGGTCAAGTTTAATTTTCTTTCCTTTGTGAAGTGTGACTTTGGACCTTACCAAAGTTATAACTTCTTCACAGCAATACAAGTAAGGGAACAAACCCCAGACTTGAGTTTTAGTCAGTGGAAGAAAATTGTGTGCAGAATGGCATGTGTTGCATATAACCCATCTGCAGTGTTTGGGTTGAAACCAACTCACTGCAGCTAATAAAGCATCAGCATTCAAATGCAATAACATGAGTGCAGTATCTGACTGTATATCTTCAGATTACCATGTTGTTTGCTTTGGTGATCAGCTACTTAAAGAACGATTCAACTCTAAGATCATTAATTATTCTTCAGATATTATTAATGGTTTGCCTTTAATATATGGAATTATTCCTGTAAGTCCTTGGCCAAGATTTAAGATTTATTCCAATGACAAAATTTTCAGATCTCAGAATATTTTTTAACTGAATGTGTTTAGAATGAGGATAACCACATATAATCTCAAGTGATAGATATACCCATTATAGAAAGGATCCTATGTAAAATAATTCTATTTGTATTCCATTTTCACTTATTTCCTTGGTTTTATACAAGTATAAATGAGAACAGAAGTAAACTCTGAAGGTGACCATGGCTTCTGCTTCAGTGAAATCAGGTCTGAAATCAGGTAACTCCTATCAAAGTTACGCTCCTTTATGTGTTGCGTAATTCCACTTCCTCAGCACTTCCATGCTTCATAACAATCCCTGCAGTTCTCCCTTTCATGGGACAGGTATCTCATGGGGTTTGGAGAAAAAAAGAAAGATGAAATGAAAAATTTAATTATTCTACTCAGAATAGGTAGTATCATGAAGCTGGTACCTCTGTACACATGAACAAAAAAAAAAAAAAAAAAAAAAAAAAANAAAAAAAAAAAAAAAAAAAAGGCTAAAAAAATCCACTTCAGAAGTAGATTAATCTCTATGTAAAAACTAATTCAGTATTTCTGAAACTCTGAAAGCAGACACATCCAACCTGCCACAACATGATGCTCTAAGAAATCTGTCGAAGTACTGTATATTGCACAGAGAAAATTACCACAACCATGTTTTACTCCCTTTTTTTTCTCTAGCAGAGGCAAAGTGAAAGTGTTGCCCTCCTAGAGTATTTTTTACACAGTAGGCAAGGAAAAATTATAATAATCACATTTATGTATTCTAGCACTCAGATTTCTTTCTTTTGGTTCAAGTGAAACCTTCATTGAAGGTTTCAGCCCAAGGCTGGCTGGAGGGCATAAACATTTAAGCACAAGCACACTTGTTTTAAAATTACTGCAGGGAGAGGAGATCACTTCTGAGCTCTGAATGATACAAGGTTCTTGCACACAGGCTTGTATCTCAAGGTCATTGGTCTCCATTTAAACACTCAAACTGAATGATCTTGAACAAAAGATTTGTTTTTTCTCTTTTCTGCTTGGTGAATGCCTGTGGCATTCTGGCTGAGGGAAAAAAATCAGACTGATTTTACAACTGGAAGAGAACTTGAGTCAAAACTGACACACTGGCATGTCATTTCAAAACAAAGGAGAGTTTTAAACAACACATTAGTTAAATGGCTTTTTAAAATTTCTTGTTGTTAATGTTGTCTGTCAAAAGTGATGGACAAATAACCTTGATTTCAATTTGACTTGCTTTAGTTCATACATCACTTGTGGTCATTAAATAGTTGTTTTGTCTATGTTTCATTCAAGACAATGAAATTACACATTTTATTCGGGGGATTCGAATTTGGCAGGAAACTGGAGCCTAGTATCCATTTTTTTTGTAGTAGAAATAGTTTCATAAATGATCAGTGCTGAATTTTTTTCCCAAGTCATTCTTAGCACTTGTTTGTCTTACATTCATGCTTTTTTCTTTCTTCTCTCAGTATGCCACAGCTGCAAAGATCTTGGACATTTTTAAGCTGTGTTTAGCTTCCCTAACAGACACATGCAGATGCCAAGAACATTAGACATAATGACTGCATCTGTTAATGTTTTTGTGTACAGAAAAAAGTACATATCTATCAATTACTGTATTTTTTCTGGGTAATACCAAATTGCAATATGTTCAGTGCTTCATTTGCCTTGCTACTATGCAGTGAATATTTGCTTTATAAGCAAATAAAGACACTTCTAAATTAAAAAAAAAGAAAAATTAAAGAGAGACACCAGAAGTGAAGTAAAGTTTCTCAACCACTACTGTCCCACATAAATTTAATAAAAGAACAATCAAATGCAGCTGCTTCATTTTCAAAGTTAAAGCTGATTGCTTTTTACCATTGACAACAATGGAATAAAGATGTTACCTAATTTGAAAGAATTACTTTTTGTTGAAGGTAATTTTTCAATTTAAATGCTCACTCTTAAAAAAGACTTTTCCATTAGAAAAGGAAATAATTTACCATCAGTAAGATGAAAAATTTAGCTCTGTGTTAATTTATGTACTCGATATTTTTAATTTGGTCTTCTAAATATGTAAAAAAAAAATTGGATAGTGAAATATCTACATTTTCATAAATGTTATATAAGAGAGATATTAAAGAACCATAGACTAGTTACAGTAGATACTATACAACCATAGAACTTGGGTTTGAAGCGACCTTAAAGGTCATCTAGTTCTAACCTGCCTGCCATGGGCAGGGACACCTTCCACTAAACCAGGTTGCTCAAAGTCCCATCCAACCTGGCCTGGAATATTTAATGTATAAACATCCAAGTCTAGAAATGCACAAGTAACAAAATTTAGATACTACTTTTACTTTAAAAAAAATATTTAAAGGGAAATCTTTCACACACAAAGGACAGCTGGGCTTCTTAGTGGTGAAATGGTCTCATTATCACCAGAACCTGTGTACTAAACTCCTTTTCTTGAAACTTCCCAAAAAACATAGTGTCATTAAGTGTAAGTTTAATTTGATTGTACAACCTGTATCTTTGCATAAAGTGTTCATATTATTAGTGATTATTCTGCTGGCATAGTCTAATGTTAGTTATATTCTGCATCAGGCATTGTGCTTAAAATGAATATACAATTTAATGCTAATTATAATTTTTAGGGTGGAGTATTGGTAAATTCATCTGTCTTTATCTGAACAGCTCTTTTTACTCTGCATTCCATGTAAAAATTTATGTATCTCTGTAAGTATTACAATACTCTACTACTTTTGGTAATCATGAACATAATGTTTTCTTAGATACTTTTTTGACTGTGTTGCTTTGAAGGTTTGTTACACTTGTGCATTTTTTTTCCAGCATGAGACATCTTTCCTTCCATGGCTATGAAGTCCGGATGGAGTGAGGGATGGAGACATACTCAGATGAATCCCAAACTTCCAGATGAGAAAGAGCCTTGGCAGGCAGAGAGTGCTTCAAACTATTCCATTGCCAGGAAAACAGCTTAGAAAGGCAGGGAACTTTAATGGTCTTAGAATAGTTTATCATAATAATAACATATTTTGTAATGAATTAATCATTACTGTAGGTATAGTTGTTGTGGTAGCTGAATGTTTAAATGTTAGAGAAGTAGTTGCTTTCTGAATCATACTGAAGATATAATAATTGTTTTGGAAATGCATTTGTATTTAGTTAAGTATTAAATATAATCATTGCTCAATTTCAAGGAACATGTATTTATTAAAACGAAACCAAAAAAGGAAATTACATTTTTTTTCCTTGTAAATAATGGACAATAGGGGGTGGGGGAAAAGGGGAAAAATTAGAAGTCTTGGATATATTCAAATGCAGTTATTAATTATTTAATTATATATTCTGATATAATTTTTATTGATAGCTGTAAGTCATGAATAATGATGGTTATGTTCTTTCAATATGTTGATTCAGGTCAGAGTTAGGGATGTATGGATGCCCTTTCATAGCATAGAACATTTTCACTTAAGTCTTAAGTACATATATTCAGAATTTATTACTGTAATTCTGAGCTAGCACAGAAGTCCTATATAATTTAGCCTACACAGACAATTTAAATGCATTTACCTATTTTATATTAATATTCTAAATGTATAGAAAAAAATGAAGAACCTGATTCCAATTTGGGGAATATAGTAATTTTCAAATTCTGCAGTCAATGGAAAATATGTAATGCTCTATCTAGATACATAATTAATTCTATATTCTACACCTTTCCACCAGACTTATCAAAGGTAAAACAAAAAATTCAAAAGTACTTATGGTCTTTGAAGAATTTGACTGAGATCATACCTGAATCCAAAGGGTTCCAATACCTAAAAGTGTCCAGGTTCAGTGGTATAAACCAGGTAAGTATACAAAATGAGAACATATTGCAAAATTTTATTTCATTTCATAATTCCTACTGCTGCAAAGTGCAATATGCATGGCCCAATATAGCAACATAAGCTAAATAGGTACTGTCTACAAACCTCGAATTTGAGAAACGTAAAGAAATTTAAAATAGGAATAAATTTCAAAAAATCTTAATGAACTATTAATTACACTCTGGAAAAGGAAGTAGACAGAAAAAAGGTCATGTGATTCATATAAAGCTTCATAAAACTTTAAAATCTTCTAGAGATCAGGAAGTACAACTACCCAAGGTGAATTCAATGAGGTATGATTTATTTCTTGAAATCCTTTTATTCTCTTTCAATTATTTTTTCACCCTTCAAAGCTAACAGTAAATTTTCTCTTGGTTCTGCACAAGGAGCTTACCTGAACATGTTTCCTAGTGGAAAATCTCACCACACCCTTCATAAAAGTAGGGAAAACAAACTCTAATAAAGAAAGGGGATTCTAAGAATTTTCCTGCCTTCATTGTTAACTGTGCTTTCTTAGAAACTTACAGGAAATAGCCCAGGTAATGCAGAACAAGGTAAAGGAAACCTTATAAAGAACAAGTCAAAGAACTGGGTAAGAAATGGGCTGAATTATCAGAATATGTGGGAAAAAAAATCTAGTTTTTATGATCCCCTGCCAGACTGCCAAATATCAGACAGTCTTGTGTCTAATTATCCTAAAATAAATTAATAAATGTTCATTCTAGGTCCTTTATTGAAGCTTATGGAACATGATCTCTTTTTTGAATACTTATTTCTGTTTGTCCAAATGAACCTTTCCCAAAGCAAATGATAAGTGTAGCATTCAGCTGCAGAATTTTTTACTAATATTTTCACCTTCCCTGTGAAAGCCTGAAAATCTTTCTAAAGATTGAAGCTTGATTTTACGCTCTCCATAGTGTGACTGTTGCTAATGTCTCTTACTCACCTTAGGGAGTGGTTAGGAATGAAATAACCACCTAAAGCTTCTACTGTCTTCTAAACAGGTGGTTGGGATAGGAATACCATTAGTGGTTGCACATTTATTGGTGAGCTGCATGAGATAGGTTGTTTTAAACCTACTGGTCTGATAGTTAGACTGCTATGGATCACTGAGCACTAGAAATGTGTACTTCAGGGGGTTAAATTACAGTAACAGCTTTTCTGGCAGATACAGGACACAACCTCAAAAGAGATGAAATGGCTGCAATGTTTGTGAAATTGTTACAAATATGTCTACAGTATTTTTCCATAGCACTGAATAGAAAAGTAAGAAATAAATTTAGTCCCAAAATACTAGCTGCTGCAGGTGGGCTGAATACCATGATCCAAACCATATTAGTTAGGTGAAGTTTTCTTCTTCTCTAGTTAGAGACTCGTGTGTATGTAAAAGCAATTTATTGTACATTACTTGAGAAAGAAGAAATAACTTGTTTTTCCAAAGTATGGAATTACAGTGTATCTGGATTGACATGAAATCAAATGATAATGACCTGACATAAGCTAGCTCTAATATTCTATTTGCTGATACTGTAGTTAATGTCGTGGTCAATTTTGGCAGTAATACCTAAAGCAATAGCTTGTCCATTGATCTCCAGTGGAGCTATTTGCTGAATGATATCTATCTGCTTGTTTTATGCCCTTGAAATCTGAATCTCTACTGGGTAGTCATGACTTAAGATTGATTTTTGTATTACTAAGAAAGCCAGGGAGGTAGATGAGGCCAAGCTGGAATGCAGCCCTAAGAGACCCATTCAACTTGTGAAACTTATTCTTAAACACTGAAGTGCCTTTATCCAGCAAAAGATTCCTGCTTGCCTTGGATTTTTTTCTCTCTGTAAACTGATCTCTTCTAAATTTAGGAAAAAACAAACAAACAAACAAACAAACAAACAAAAACAAACAAACAAAAAAAAATTTTGCAGGTGAAACTACCATTGAAATGAAAAAATACTGTAGAGCAAAAATACAATCATCTGGAAGGTAGTTCTTTTTCAGAAGCTGAAGCTGGATCAAGGTAATGGAACTTCCTTGAGATCTGAATATTTTCTGAACTGATGGATTGCAGCAGAAAGGATTTATTTCACAGTTGTATGACTATACATCATTAATTTTAAAAATGCTGGGTTTAAAAGAAATACTTGGGAATTCCCTAAATCATGAACATTGCATTTTAAAACAAATCATGTACAAGTACCAGATTCTTGAATTCTAACAGCCTTAAATTAGAGGAATGGGACTCCTTGTCAGATAAAGGCCTTGCTTTTTGTAGTTCAGTTTTTTAGTAGAATCTTGTCAGTGCTTAAGTGGAATCTGTGCAGGAGGCAATCTCATTAATTTCTAGTGTAGCAATACAAAAAGAGTGGTAAGAAATATATTCACAAGCCTTTGATGTGTATGAGGTTATCATTAATCTTTGTACAGCCAGCTTAGGCAAAAATAATGACTTCCATTTGTGTTTCACTCCAGAGCTGAAAAACAATTCAAGGTGATAAAAAAAAAAAGTGAATTACAAAAAATTATGGAAATATAAATGTGATTTTTATCAAAAAGTAACTGTGAAATGTGTCCTTTGTGTTTTGCTCAACATCATGTGATCCTGTCATACAAGTTTTCTTATTATCATTCATCTTGATAGCTAAAATATTCCTAAGTATTACCAAATGTTATATATTAAATATTACAAAAGTATACCAGGAGGGAAAAAATAAATTGTAATTTAAGTGAAATCCTGTAAGTGTAAAAGTATATAAATATTTAATTAAAATTTTAAGGATTTTTCAATTGGAATGTTCTAAAACACTTCATTAAACAAGATTGGTAATCCAGGAACATAAATGTCTTAGCATGTATTTCTCTGTATATCAATAAAATAAACAATCTAGTAGAAACGGAATTTAAGTAATTGATTTTGACTTATTTTTATGGTGTTTGGTACTACCCTTCACTGTACTTTTATAAGTATCTGATAGTTAGAGGCTTCATTATCAGAACATCTGAAAATATTTTTATCTTCATAAGAATGTGAAATATTAATCTGTTTTTATATATGGGCAAAAGAGGAACTCACAGGTTCACTCAATAGTAATCTCGGAATTGAAACCTTCGAACTGGTAAAAATTACTGTAGATCAAATTAAGTCAGTGTAACATTTTCTCAGAAATGCAGGTTACTGCAAGGGTTACATTTATGCTGTTCTTTAGCTAGTGCTCTTAATGCTGTTGTCTACACTCCCTGCATGTAAATGATGGAATGATTAGTCTTGGAAACCATTTCCAAGCCAATGAAAGGCATGAAGGCAGTAAGGAATAGTTAGCATGGGTCAATAAAGGGAAGCCATGCTTGAGCAGTCAGGTTATCTACGAAGAAATGTCTGTCTTACTGGATGAGGGGAAAGCAGAAGATACTGTCTGCCTAGATTTCAGTAATGATTTCTGTGCTGTCTTCCAGAAGTCCTTTATGAGGAATCTGATGAGATATGGGCTGAATGAACAGACAGTGGGGTAGACTGAAATGTGACTGACTGGATGGACACAGAGTGGGATGATTGGCAGCGCAAAATGTTGTTGGTACCTGAACTGGCATTATACACCAGGGGTCAATATTAGGTCCAATGATCTAATTGATGGGGCAGAGTTGTGCCCTCAGCAAGTCTGTAGATGACACTAAATTGAGAGGAGTGTCTGATATGCCATATTGTTGTACAGCTGTCCAGAAGAACCTCAACAAGCTGGGAAAAGGGGCTGACAGGAACCTCATGGTATTCAACAAGGAGTGCAGTGTCCCACACTTGGAAAGGACAAACTCCAGGCACAAGCACAGGAAGGGCAACCAGATGGAAAGCAGCTTTGCAGAAAAGGATCTGAGGGCTTGTGGACACCAAGTTGAATGTGAGGCGATAGCAAAGGCCAGGGTTATCCTGGGCTGCATTAGGAGATTTGTTACCATCAGAACAAGGGAGGTGGTTCTTCCCTTCCACCCAGCAGTGGTGAGGCCAGTACTAAGTACTTGGGTTGAGTTCTCAGTTCCACAGCACAAGAGGTATTTGGAGCTACTGGAGGAACTCCAGTAAAGGACCAGTAAAGGGATGAAGGGACTAGAGCACCTCTCCTATGAGACGAGATCTGTGACTGCTTGGCCTGGAGAAAAGAAGGCTCACAGGGATCTGTGTACACATACCTGAAGGGAGGGTTGGAAGAACACAAAGCCAGGCTCTTAGGGGTGCCCAGAGACAGGCAATAGGCTCGAGTTGGACTTGCAGGCTGTTTAAACCAAATGAGCTATGGAAGTCCCTTCCAACCTCAACCATTCTGTGATTCTGTGAAGGAATCTGGGCTATTTTAGGAGGCTGACAGATGATATGAAACTTAATGGAGGCATGTGCTCTTCTGGAATGGAAAACCGGATACCACACAACACTTAAAAATTTTCTCCAGTTTATTTTACTGAAAATATTATAAAATATGTCACAGAAAAGTAATGAAAAATATTTAATTCACCAGTGAAATAACAATAAAACCAGCCAAAACAGTCTTATTTTTTCTCTGTACTAATTATTTATTAATTTTATTAGTAATTAATAAATATTTATTATTATGGAAAAAAATGTTCTGTTATTGCTGACCCATAAGTTTCAGTGGGCATGAAGAAATATATTGACAGTTCAAAAATATAATGGGCAATATTTATTTCCATATGCTGTACTGCATTACACTCTGTGAAAGTAGCAAAAATCAACTACAGTATGCTTAGCAAAATACAGTTTAGTGTTAAGTACTACTTTTCTTAACAGAATTACAAGGCATATTGTGTATAGGTATACTGGGTATAACATCAAAATATAATAAACTGTGTGGTAGCCAGAAACTGCAAACTGATTTAAATCAATAAATTTTTAAAGTTATTTACCAGGTTTTTATCTAGACTAGGACAAATAATATGTTATCCAACATTTGAACCAAGCAACATAATTTGGATATTCAATCTACTTGTAATATAGATTTTAAAATGACAAAGAGATTTCTAACTCATCTGAACAATTGAAAATAAAGGGGTTAAATCCTTGCTTAGTTTTAATGAAAAAGAAAATTATCATGTCGATTGCTGTCTTTGTTAAAGAAAATGAAGACAGAATCTGATGAAGAGGAGAAACCAAGTGTGACTGTGTGCATCACAGTGTAACTATATATGGAGATCACAAAATATGAAAATTATTATAGCTTTGAAATTTGTCTTTACATGCAAGTGCTTTGGAGACCATCACTAAGCTTCTGTCATTTATTGGAAGTGATTTATCTCTCAGTAGGCATAAAGCTAGTATTTTTCTTTGCAAAATGAAGGTTAAAATGATTAATGAAAAATCTTGATACAGTCATTCCACTGTGTAGGGCTGATCTACTGCATTTATCAGATAACAGATTTCATAGAATCATAGAATAGTTTTGATTGTAAGGGATCTTTAAAGGTCATCTAGTCTGACCTACAGTTTGTGTCTCATTAATTGTTATCTATGCAAAGGGACATCATCATCATCAAAATAATTTTTACAGGAATTTTTAACTGTTATGTTCAACTACTTGCAATAAATAATTTTTTCCCATAATTCAAATAATTTAGAAATTTTTATTTTTTTTTTTTTTTGGTTAAAAATCTGACACAAGACTTTTGCCTAGAAATCTGGAAGCTGTGTCTCTTTATTACTAATTGACTGAAGAGTAAGTAATACTTAGTGAAACAAGAAGTCCATAGCGATTTTCATCTGAAGAGCAAAGCTTTTGATGTAAGCTTAGAAGGGTGTGGTGGTGTATTCTTCCCCTGCTCCCCTGCTTCCTTGGGGCCTTCTGTGATCTCAGGAACTCCTATCAGGCCTTGGTCTTTGCCTAATGATTTGGTCAGCAAAGTATCCCTTGTCCATACCAGGAACTCTTTCCTGGCTATGGCAGGGACAGTACTGCCTGCAGCAGGGGCTTCTCTTGCCTGGCCAAGGTGGGCAACAGGTAGTAATCTGTCATCCCCATCCACCTTGGAACATCACTTACCTTGATTTTATTCCAAGTGGAATGGTGCCGTTGTTACTGGATTTCTTAAAACTTCTACCAATTACCAACGTAGGTTGCAGTCAGAACAGAAACTGACTGATGAATGGTGCTGTGCAGGGCTGGAGTTGGACTCAATGATCCTTGTGGGTCCCTTCCCACTCAACCTGTTCTGTAACTAAAGTCAATCACATTCCAACCCCCAAAACAATGTCCTCAAGTGAGGCTCTTTGAGCTCTCCTGGACCCCATCAGACTGTGATAGTGTCTCCCTCAGAATGGGACACCTGTCAGACCTCTGGAACTGATAGGTTCACAATAGTCACAGGACCACCACCAAAAACCAAAAACAGGGGCTGGCTGATACCCACACTCCTCAAAAATCAACATTCACTTGTTGAGAAATGTCAAGAAATTTGAAATGAGTATTTCACAGAACTCAAGGGGAATTTTCTAATAGGTACATTTGTATTATCCATATATAGATACATATCTCTTTGTGTTTATGTGTATGTATGTTTTAATTGATTGAAATACCCTATATCTAATATAGTAGAAACATTTCCATCTTGGATCTACAATTGTAGTGAAAACCATTGGCTCACTCTGTAAATGTTAAATTAGTCAATGATTAAGTGCTGCTAAATCATTTGGATATAAATTATTTAAAAAGTCTTAGACTAAGTTTGGATTTGGCCATACCTAAGCTCCATCTGAAGTTTAGAAAACAAGGGTTTCTGCTCTGAAATTTGTGACTCCAATGGGAAGCTCTCACTCTTTTGCATTTCTTGTCTCTCTGTAAACCATTCTAGCTTGGTTCCAACTCAATTTTCCTTTGTATGTTTCATCTATGTAGTCAGTAATAGAATGAACTTTGACATTTAACTTTATTAAGTCACACTTTCACAAATTTACATGAAAACTGGTGTTGTTAATACATTTAACAGTGATTCTTTTATTGTCCTAAAGCACTAATTTCTGACAAAGCTTTAGAAGCTTGAGATACAAGAAATGCTTGGTTTATGTTCTGGTTTATGTCTATCTGAATGATAGACAGTAAGAGCAATAACTTAAAAAAAAATGCTAATGGTGCTTGTAAAATTTCTTTATGTCTGTTGTGACTAGATGATACAACTACACTCTCAAAGGAAATAAAATGAATCAAAATTACTGTAAACTTAGCTATGTGACGTACCTATGGATATTTTATTTAAATCCAAATTAATCTTTATAGATATTAAAACATCTACACCAAACAATCGAATATTATCTTTGCATATATAAAATATCTTCCTGCTATGAATGCTGACGAGTAGAATACAGGAAAAAAATATCCATAATTCAACATCTTTTTTTTTTTTCATACCTTCTTCATTACTTGAGTGTGGCTTAAAAACTAAAACTGTCAGCAGAATATAGCCCAGGTTTGCTTCTTTGTTTGTTTATAATAATTCAAGCAAGAAGTGCATATACTCTCTCATTATGCCATTTTGAAACAACCATAAGTTGAATAATACAACTCCTCTTGAAAGAAATGAGAAGTAAATATATGTTAGAGAGCGAGAGGAACATGTGGAAGACATGTACAATGTTTATCATAGAAATTATTCATGTCCTGTTTTCATAGCAGAGAAGGTGTAAATGAAGAACAAAACAAGGTAATAAAAGCAATTTGGATGAAACAATGCACAAATGCTTCTGCATTGAGATTGTATCGCACTGTGACTGACCAAGCTGCTCTCTGCAGTTACTCTTACTTTAGAAAGAGGGTAACACAGACTTTGAAGACTTCCATTTGCACATGGAGAAGCTCTACAAAGATCTTTTGCATTAAGAATAGTGGGGGGGCTATATGCTTTGCACCATTCTTTTGTCCTTATTACAGGTCAGAGAATAAACCACAATGTTTTATTTTCCTAATTACCTCAGTGCTGGATATCTCTTCAATGTATCTATATACAGAGATTAGAAAATATAGATTAAATACTACTTTTCTGTCTAAATATTGGACAGTAAGTGAATTTTAATGTAGAACAGAGGCTCTTTTTGATGAGAAATGCCTTGCAACTAGCCTTAAGATGCATATCAGTGAGTCATCTGGCAGTGATGATGAGAGGTCTCTCAGCTTTTAGCTATCTCTGAATCAGTGATGTTCACCCAACAACCTGCATGAGCTTCATTACTGATAAAGACACAGTGTGGATATTCAGACCTAGAATCCTAGGTTACTGCAGCAAATATAATTTTTCCTCT
>VZTR01006156.1:0-21069 GCA_013400775.1 Chaetops frenatus | reverse complement strand
TTTTTTTTTTTTTTTTTTTTTTTTTTTTTTCTGAAACAGCTGTTGAAATTTATGAGACAGCGCTTGTATAACAAGTTTCACAACACAGGAGGAAGAAACTTAAAGGAAATAGAATTAACCAGCTGGAAGATTTAAACTTGCTATCTGATTCTTGAAGGCTCCAGAGAACAGAGTAAAATAAATCTTTGTGCTAATCTTTGATTGTGGGAAAACAATTTTTCTTGCTCATAGCAGCTCTATTTAAAATAATACAAATAAATAAATAATTATTTAAAACAAACAGACAAAACACTCCCTAAAATTGAGAACTTTTTTTTTTTCCTCTTTCTAAGACAATATATACCATGACTGCTTTGGCTCCTGAGGTTTCTGAACAAGAATGAGTTCCATTAAGTTCCCTAAAAAAAATTGCTAAGGATTACAGTGGAAATAGATTTCACACCTCAGACTCCTTCCTTCCAATCCCCTGTGCAAATCCTCAGCTTTATGTAGATGCCAAGTCTGCATGGTCAACTCTTTAAGTGCCTGAAAATCATATGAGCACAAGCCCAGAAATACCTTTCGCTGGAAGGACTGTAACACCCTTCATTTTCCCCTCTTCTCTTGATAAGCACATTTAACTCTGA
Organism: Chaetops frenatus; assembly: GCA_013400775.1. NCBI lineage: Eukaryota > Metazoa > Chordata > Aves > Passeriformes > Picathartidae > Chaetops > Chaetops frenatus. The sequence continues at coordinate 20,443 of VZTR01006156.1, read as the reverse complement.
CTTTTAGAAGAGAGTTTAGCAGAACACAGTTTCTACAATCCTCTTTGTCTGGACTACCAGTTGGAGGATAGAAGAGGTTGGAGCTTTTGCTCTCAGAAGTAGCCAGCCTTAGAAGCTGGGTCTAGNTTTTTTTTTTTTTTTTAATACTTTTTTTAAGAGTCCTTCTCTTATGTGCTACCTGAAATCATCTGAATAAAATGCACAAATTGTACTGGGAGCAAAATGTAGGATTCACTATAAGCATTGACCTTAAAGTAACACTTCCTCTCTTTCCTTGTAGAGCAAGAGGGTCATATGCACCCACATCTTGTTGGATAAAATATCATCTGTGAGTTGGAAGAAGTCAGTTCAAAACCCACAAATCTGAGGAGTGACAGTTTCCAAATGTCACTCTTTTAAAGTAATTTCTCTGTGTTTTTATACATTAGCATACAGCAAACCACCATGATAGTTCTAAAAGGAAAGGAAAAAGTGACCTGTTTTTCATTTCTAAAAGGACCAATTCAAGTGCCACAGACAGGATTCTGGGCTGAGGATCAACCACATCAATTTCCAGTTCTGCCCTCACTGCTTCTTACTGCTTTTCTTAATTTTTAAAACTGTTATTAACCTCCATTTATTATCAACACTGTAAGACTGCAGTGGCTGTGTTAATATGCTACATTTAATATCTCACTTTGAACATTAACTAAGGTTTTCAGTGATGCTAAAATTAGATGAAGAATATCACAAAAAGCACACAAAAATTATTCAGGTTGGAGACAATATAAAGAATCTGGGATCAGATTTCAATCCAATTTTATTTTTCATTCTGGACACATAAATGGAACCAAACTTATACTTTAATATAATAACTGTTACCAATCTCAAATAAATCATAAATAGTGATAGAACACAGCCGTTTATAAAAGTATAAAGTTTATAAAATCCAGACAGTGATAGGGGATAATGCTGCTGTATACTTTGAAAAATCACATACATGCAATTCTGCTGTTTCAAAACACAGAAAAATAAAACAAACCCAAACCCTACAGCCCAGAAAAAAAAGTAATAAAAAAACCTGAACGCCAAAACACCTCAAAAAACCACTGGAGAAAACTTAATGTATATTATCTATGAAAAAGCATATTGCTACAACTAAAATATATAGCTGAAATAATGCAAGAAAAATGTAGACACCAGGAGAGAAATGAAGGTAGTGAAACAAGTTGGAAAAGCTTGCTTTTTCTGTATGCATGATTTGTGAAAGAATATCCCTAATGATTTTGATCACTCAAGGCTGAAGTGTCTGGGAGAGGCATCATAAGAATTTTGATAAACTAAATTTCTTATTTCTTTAGTGGCAGGAATCTGTCACTTTTTTTCCCCATCATTTCCTTGAGTTCACAGGATAACTCACATGCCCATTAACACAGCAACTATATTTTTGAAAAAATTAAAAGGTGTACAGTGTTTCTGAATACATTTAATTCTGTCAGTAGCTGGTACAACTCTTCACTATTTCTCATGTCAGGTATGTTTTATATTACAGTGTGCTTTGCTTTTGTTTTACACCTCTGAAAGCCTTTGCCACCTAATCACAGGTACGGCAAGACTGAGGAAAGCATTCCCAATTTTACTGCTCAGATTGATGGCATTGCTGAAATTGACAACTTACATCATCATTAATTAGTGCTTTCCAGCAGCTTCCTCTACTAAATTTCAAAATTTAGATATTAGGGTTCATCAGGGCTCTTATAAAATACACATAGACTCAGGTGGAGACTTGACCATGTAGTATGGATTTATTGGATAAGAATGATGACTAAAGTAGGATTTCAGTATACATCCATAAGCAGAGAGGAGTTAGAACAGGCTGTAGTGATCAAAGATGACATTATGATCTTTTCTGTGTTAAAACTGGTTTCACTTAGAGCACACCAATGACTGCTCTAATGTACAATTCTTTAGAACAGTGTCAGTGGCCAATGCTGGAAGCAGAGCTTAGTGGGATCACAATGTGGATCTTGAGCTGCAAGAAGACTTGCAAAGGGGATTAAGACAAAAAGAATTTGGTAAAAACTTTCCTGTGAAACAAAATGATAAAATCTAGGACTGGTTTACACAGAAAATTGGTATATATTTAAATGCAGAGTTTCTTTGAGAAGAACTATAAATGGAATTTAAATTTATTTCTTAAGCATTCAGAGTGAGTCCATTGCACTGGTTAAATAGAAACAAAAACTTGGGCATGATATTTCACACTGAGGCATTAAAGGGCACGTCTTTTGCTCAAGAAAAGTATTGAGAAAGACTGGGTACAGGTCTGTGTCTGTGAGATATTGCTGATCTATCCTGGGATGGTATTTTCTATTATGCTGTTTTATATGAATGTCCTTAACAATAACTTTCTATTATCTTGAGGTTGTAGTTCAGTATTATATCTGCACAGTATGGGGAACATACTGTGATTTCTTCAGGGCTTCTGTATTTGTTTGTCACAAACAGATCTGGAGGGAAGCTCAAGCAATGTCAGTTACCAAGGCTTATTTTGAACTTGGCCTTCAGGAGTTTTTCCTGCTGCCTTTTCTTTCTTCTTGTGCCTGAATGACCAAGTGCTCCTTCTCCACTTGGAGGGACAAATGATGTGGCAGGGACAGAGATGGAGCAAAGGAGTGCTTCTGTGGTTGGAAGACAGGAAGTGTAGAGAAATGTGTCAGAGAGGACAGATGAAGAGGAAAGGAGGAAAGTTGGAAAGAACTGCTAAAACTAAAATCTGCGTATTTTCTACACCTACTCTTCTGCCTGGAATTCTTCGTCTGCTGAAGAGAAATGTTGTCTTAGGCAGTGCCAATTTCATTCTGTATATTGAACCATACTGAACTGAGGAAAACCAGAAGAGGTCAGTGAGATCATCCCCAAGTCTCAAACTAGAGATTAATATGCCTAAACTTTATATTGTTGTAATGGCCTGACCTTGGCTGGCTGCCAGGTCCCCACCAAGCTGTTTGCTCACTCCTCAGCAGGTAAGGGAGAGAAAATACAATGAAAAAGCTTGTGAATCAATATAACAACAGAGAGGTCACTCACCAATTAACATCATAGGAAAAACACTAGACTTGGGGAAAACTAATGTATTTTATTGAGAATTAAAATAGCAGCATGTGAGCTTCCCCGTGGGATGCAGGTCCTGTCAGGAACCTGCTCCAGTGTGGGCTCCTTTCCATGGGCTGCACCTTCCTTCAAGGCACATCCAGCTGTTCAGGCATGTGGTTGTGGGCTGCAGTGTGGATGTCTGCTCCATCATGGTCTTCCATGAACTGCAGGTGAATGATATTTTTCACAATGATTTTCATCATGGCTTGCAGGGGAATCTCTGCTCCAGAACCTGAAGAACATTCTCCCACTCCTTCACAGACCTGGGTTTCTGCAGGGTTATTTTTTTCTTTTTTTTTTTTTGCCTTCTTCTCCCTCTCAGCTGCTATGTGGTGTTTTTACGCTTTCTAAAGTACATTATCACAAAGTTGTCACCTACGTTGCTGATGGCCTCAGCTTTGGCCAGGGGCAGGTCCACTTTGGAATGGTGTCATCCAACACAGGGGAATCCCCTGGTCTCTTCTTCCAGGGGCCAACCCTGCAGCCCCTCCCACTACCAAAACCATGCCATGTAAACCAAATAAAATTTATCATTAGTGCGCTGCCTAAGGTGAGCTCTCTTTCGTTTCCAAGGGAAAGGTACATGACTTGTGTAATAAATTGAAACAAAAATAATTAAAGCAAGACTCCCTGTCCAATGAAAGAAAGCTTGTTTTCAGAAATTAACTGTTTGCAATACTTTCAAATGTAACTCCTGCAAGCAGTTTCTAAGGTAGTTTGTTTATGTAATTTCTCTCAAGTAGTTTTGCATGTCTTTAGTGACAAAGTTTCAACAATTCCTTTCATGGCCACTCTACAGAAAATGTCACAGTCAGGGAGCTTTTCAAGATAAAAAGTCTTTATAAGCCAGCAACAAATAAACCATAATAAAATTACTGCATATCTAATTATATGCCACTTGACTCACATATGACACTCTTGTAATAGTCTTTTTTATTTTCAGATTTTTAATTTACAAGCTTGTCACTTGTAGTTTAGTCATTTTGTTCAGATAGGGTGAAAAATTTCATAAGGTTCCTCTAATTGCCAATTCTTATTTATCAGTTCTAATTATGGGTAATACTTGTGTTATAAATCACACACACACAGAGCAACCTGTGGTACAGGCCCTAAGGCAAGTAGTGGGAGTGGAGTACTATGGAAGATAACATGTGGTGAATATTAGTATCAAAAGCTGAAAATTTCTTTCTTTATCAGAGAAGATAAAGATTTCTAATTGTTGTACAGTCATGGAGTGTCACTAAGGTAAATGGTAATGGGATGGTGCTACATTCTTTTTAATCATACGGAATTCAAAGAAAGCTGATAATTAGAGAACTCAATGCATTTTACATCTGGAGGTTCACTACTCGCAATCATTGCTGAGTAAATAAAAGCCCAGACTTTTAGAAAACTGTAGATGTGCAAATCTTTTGTGGAAGTCTAGATAAAATCCCTCTGCTGAAAAGTTTTACAAGGTGGTGGTAAGCAGTTTGCAGGATTCAGTTTATAGATCATCTTTGTGACAGTCGAGGTCAATTATTTCATATGCTGTTTTGGTCTCCCTAGACGTGAAGCAGTGTTCCTGCTCAGGCTTGGTGGGCTCTGCTGATGTGCTCTGTCAACCTCCTTGGCCAGGCTGACCCAGCAGCAACTGGAGGTGAGGATGTTGCAGGGAGACTGACCAGCAGTGGTTTCCTGTTACTATAAAGGTTCAGGGGAAGGATCTTCTTTACTACTGTTTCTTCATAGAAAATCACTAAAGAATGACTGGAGAAGACGAGCAGACCATGATCACTGTAATGACAAGGATGTGAATGGAGACACCGTGACAGTGGAGCAAGAGGGGCAATTTAGGAGCTAGGTTGTGATAGTGTTGGGAAGAACATTGGACCCTGACTGGTATCTTGGGAAAGGTAATTAAAAAAACAGTTTTTAATTTAGGTTCCTCTGAACTGCCACTTATTTTGCCTGACTCTCCACCACCTTTATATACTACTGGAAAAATAGTTAATTCTGCATGCCCCAATGTTGTAATTTCATAACCCAGCTCTTAGGCTGAATAGAAGAACTCATGCAAAATGTTCTGCCCAGCTTTGGCTTTTGTTTGCATTGTTATATTTTGCTTGCTTCTGCTGAGACTGACAAAAATCATATTTTGGGAATTTTCTTTTGACATGGGTGCACTTTCTCCAGATATGCCTCTCTGGCTCACTCCAAGAGAATAAAAGCAAAGGGCTGTGTGATGGCAGCATTGCTTGGCCACAAATATCATGAAGTGGACCAGGGCCAAAAGGAAAAGAAGATACTTTATTGCTGGTCCTGGAAATACCAAGTTCCCTACTTAGCCGTTTCACCTTCATTTTACAGGCCTCATTCTTCCATAGCCTTTTCACTTTAAAGATCTCTGTTTAAATTGTCCATACTTGAACGATTGCCTCTTGGAACGTAATACTGTTGTTAAGTCTTACAAGAAAAGCATTGCAATCTTGGTTGGTTGCAAAGGGCTCTTCTGAGTAGTGCAATGCTGAAATATGCTGAAATGCCTTCTCCTTGAAGGCTATTTCTGAAAGTCCTTCCTGAGCAGAACTTTACTCATGAGCCCGGTACTTCCAGTCTGCAGAAATTGTGCTTCATAATTCCTAACAACATTTTTCAGAGAATGTATTTGTGTTGATTAAAAACTTGGACAGATCCAGTGTATTAGATAGGAAGGTTCCATTTTCAGATTAAAGTACTTGATTGTAAAAATATGTTAAAAATGAGATTGAGTCCCTACTGCAGTGGATGCACACCTTGGAATGTGAAGGGATGATAAAGAAGTTCATGATTTTCTCGCAGAAACTGAAAACATTAAATGCTCAGGGAAAAAACTAATACTAAGGCCTGATCAGAATTCAATAAGGTGATTACTAAAGAAGGTGACTTTTATTTTGCAACTACAGGCTTTTTTAAACAAAAAATGTGTGTTCTTTGAAAGAGAAAAGAAATCTATTAATCAATTAATTAATTTAGATTTAGTAATTATCTAGAACTTCATCTTGTATAAGCATGTGTTTTTTTGCGTATCATAGAATTACAAAATGACACAATCAGCTGACTTGGAAAGAGCCCACAAGGATCTTTGAGTCCAACGCTTGGCCCTGCACAGGATCACCCACAAAATTCACACTATTTGCCCAAGAGTATTGTCCAAATGCTTCCTGAACTCTGTCAGGCTCAGTGCTGTGACCACTTCCCTGGGGAGGCTGTTCCAGTGCCCAACCACCCTCTGGGTAAAAAACCTCTTTTCTGATGTCCAGCCAAAATGTCCCCTGATAGAACGTCAGGCCATTCCCTTGGGTCCTGTCACTGATCACTGGAGAGAAGAGATCAGTGTCTGCCCCTTCTCTTCCCCTCGTGATGAACTGCAATGAGGTCTCCCTCGTCTCCTTTTCTCCAGGATGAACATAAATGACCTCTGCCGCTCCTTGTATGGCTTCCCCTCAAGGCCCTTCACCCCCTTCCCCATCTTTATTGCCCTTCTTTGGACACCCTTTTACAGTTTAATGTCTTCCTTTTATTGTGGCACCCAAAACTGCCCCCAGCACCTGAGGTGAGGCTGCCCCAGCCCAGAGCAGAGCAGGACAATCCCCTCCCTTGCCTGGCTGGTGATGCTGGGCCTGATGCCCCCCAGGACAGGGTTGGCCCTCCTGGCTGTTAGGGCACTGCTGACTCAAGTTCAATTTGCCATCGACCAGGACCCCCAGGTCTCTTTCTACATCAGCTCTTCAGCAAACAACTCTTTCAGCCAGAAAGTCCAGATTTCAAACATTTCAGTACCAACATATAAACCCAGGGTTTCAGCTGTAATCATAATTTCATGTTTTTAAAAAGTCCTAAATCCCTTAGTAGGTTAAACCTTACTGAAAGTCAAGTAAACAAGATTTTTGAAAACCTCTGATAAGTCATCATATTAAAATGCTGACAGGTAAAACAATGAAACTAATTTTGTATTACAATATCTAAATTCTATAAACAGTAAATTTAAGACACTTTGGGGTTCATGTCTGTTAAATCTCTAATTTCTTCATAATCTTAATTTATTTTTGTTAAGATCATGGTTACAGAAGAGAAACAAGTTTCTGGACATAGTTGTAATAAATGGAGTTGTGCAAAGGTTGAATCTGTACTTGAATATAATCTGTAACTGCATATAAAGTTCATGAAACTTTAAAAATATAGATAATTTCCAGGAATTTGTCATAATTACATATGCTATAAACAGATTAATATACACATATATATATGCTGAAAAATATGTATGGCTGTGAAGAAAATACATCCCTGTAATCTCTTCAGCAATTGCAGAAGGAAAATGTGCATATAGGTGTATTTTTTCATTAATATATTAATAACTGCTGTTTCAGGAGCTGGACCATAGTCAAATGCAGTTGGTTTTGGTTTCTTTTATTTTGGTTTCTTTTTCTAGATGTTATATCTAGATTTACTGCTGCATTCCTTTATGCTTGTTTCTATTAGATTAATAGGCCTTGTGGTCTCTGAAGATAATATTCCTGCCATGCATGGCTCTGCAAACACATTAAGGCAACTGATTCATTATTAAAAAATTATAGCCATAAATTCTGTGACATTGGCCTGGGCACAAGTGACTTAGTAGCAGCATTCTTTCTTCATTTCATCCAGATATTTCAATAACAGCAACCTAGAAAATAGCTTTTCTACTGTAGGCTGGCATGTCTGAATACCACCACCAGTGGGCAATAACAGGCCTTTTATTCTCATTTTGAAAGCTAACGGTGTCCGTGAGAGAAAGAAAAGAAACAGGAATCTTGATCACGTCTGAGAGCTAGTACTGATCTAGTAATTCCCGTCTAAAATTGGTCTGTTTATTTTCTTTGTACTGTGCCTTCATAGAGCACAACCCTTCCTCTGTCCAGCATTAGATGCCTATATAATGGTAAATATAATCAATTCGTTATAAACTCCTCTTTCCTCTCTTCCTCTTCTTCCCATCTGAACTTAATTGAGCATTTTCATTGCTGCTGCAGAAGCATTTTGGAGTGCTGAATGTGTGACAAAGCTTGTAGCCAATGCAGTGAGCTAAGCACTTCAGACAAGGATGATAGCAGCTAGGGAGGGCAAGGGAAGAGGAGGGGAGAGAGAGAGCGAGAGAGAAGGAGAGGGAAAAGTTTCATAGAGAAATTAGGCTGGGGACAGGTAACTCTTGGGCAGCTTTCAGTCTGCTCCACAACTTTACTCTATGCCAGGGCCTATAGTTATAAATGTCACTAAATCTTTCAACTGTGCTGCTTAGGGGACCACATGTGCTTCTTCATCAAGTGCCCTACCAGCTTTGAGGGTTTGCTCCCTTGGACCCCAGCTAAAGGCTCTCATCCCATCTAAAGAACATGTAAGTGTTTATAACTAAATCATAGTCTCTTCCTCCTCTTCACTGATCTCGCTCACAGCCCAGCTTAAATAAGGCCTCTTCTTATAATAGCAGCAGGAATACACTGACAGGCACAAAGCCCAATGGGCTCTGTGCAAACAAAGTAAGAAATTTTTTAACTTGCAGGTAGTAACAGTGATAAAGCTGTTATATGAGCATGAGCCTTATTGTCACTACCAGCAGTTTCCAGCTGAGGTAGTAAGGAAAGAGAGAAATGCTGAGCAACCAACACTTTTTTTACACCCCCTGCAGGATATGAGTACTGCTGAGGGTAGCATGGCCAGGTACCAAGTTAATTGTCATGTGTTTAGTTATTTTAATTACTCTTCCACAGGCATGAATTTTAAATTTTTTTATTACATTTCATAATATTTCAATAGGGGACCTTATGGTAGTAGGATCCTGTGTGGGATTGAAGTGTTTGAGAGAACTAAGAATCACACAATAATAGGAATTAACATTAAAAGTGTGTTTTCTTGGTATTTTTCTCCCTGCTTAATGAGACAAGATCAAACAGGCTCTGAAATGGAATGTAGATCCCAGAGTAGTTACTTTGGGTCTCTAACCCTGTAGGATCCTGACTTTGTTCAGTACCTTCCCCTTTAATCTCACATCACCCTGACCACCTTTCTTCTGTCAATACTCAGTACTTGTGCTGGAAGGCAAAAAGGAATGTCCTCAGGGGAAGCAGCAACCATGACGATGTTAAATTTATGGCTTCAGCTGCTGGCTGCAAGTCAAGGTCCTCTTCTAGGCTGTGGGAGAGTGTCCTATTCTGCCCACATAAAGTTCAGAGCCAACTGGGCAAGAGCCAAGTGAGCAATACCAGATCTTTCACTCTCATTTGGAGTTCAGAGGCACTAAAATGTATCCTTGGGAGGAATGGGGGAAATAAATTTTCCAGGAAACCACTGAAATAGGACTTATTTAAGAGAGCTGTATTGCCGTCTACTGGTCTTAAAAGGTACCTAAGTAAAGTAAAAACTGGAGTCTCAGAGGTTGCATTTCTACTTCTGTCAACCTTGGGACTGAACATCTAAGCTAGGGAACTGGGAAGATGAGACAGAATGCATTTGGCCATAAAAGGGAATCCAGATGGAATCTCTACTAATGTACAGCATTTATCTCTGGTAGTGCAAATAAAGCAACAAAAGAGAGGAAAAGAATATGAAAAGGAATTTTCTCTGTGTTTCATTTTAAATGTGGTGAACCAGGGAAAGATAAACAAAACAAAACCAAACCCCCCCACACAAAGAAAATCTCAAAAAACCAAACCAACCAACCAACAAGCCACAAGAATGACAACAAAAAACAACCCAAAAACAAACAAACAGAAAAAGGGACAAATGCTATGTGTTTTGGTTTTTACTGGTTTTTTTTTTCAAACCAGTAAACACCCCTAATTCACTGAATTATCTGAGATACCTTGCTTCAGTGGTCCTTTTAACACATGGCCAGATGCATAATGCTTAAATTTATCAATGGACAATTCTTATTTAACAGCAATATGTTTATAGTTTCCTGTTTACTAGTAAAGTTCTCCTTCAATCAATATTAAAATTGCTCTAATAAAACAACAGACATAATATAGAAGGCTTGTAAGAAGATAAGGAAGAAGAGGAATGGGATGTCAAGAAAGATTTTGCAATCAATTACTCAGAGTAGTTATGTGCATATTTTTATGTGTGTTTCTCCATGAAGATCTTTGCAGGAGGAAAATATAGAAACCGGTTGTCTTGTATTAGTCATCTCATTAGTCCCAGTGTCCATCTGAATAGAAGGTGGGAAAACACTGAAAAAATTTATTCCAAAATATTTATTCAAAATCTCTGAGAAGATGTTCCTTCTATCTAAGAAAACAGCTGTGAATACTTGTCATGTGAGTAACCTACATACAAATATTCACTCAGACATGCATTCACACAGGAAGGTGTTGCAAAGCCATTTTGAAAGCTCTATATAGGTTTAATAATTATCTGATGGGGAAAAGAAACACATGATTTAGAAGATTGTTTACACAGTGTGAATATCAATAACAAGCTCCTACTATTCAAACAATAACCCCAGCTCATCTACTGCCTAAGCCTTTCACTTGGCATTTGTCAAATAATAAGCAAATTATCATTGAATGAAAATAACAAGAAAAAAAGGGATAATAAATATTCTATCTTACAGAATGCAGTTTCCTTAGAGTTAGTGTGAATCAGTGGAAGCTGCTGAGGATGGGCAAGCTTGGGCACATGCTGTGCTGGGTGTCTTTCCTGCTGATCAGCATCCTGCCTGCCAGAGTGAGAGGGGCACGGGTGCTCTAATGATCTTTGATCTTTCTGGGAGCACAGCTGTAATACCACTAACAAGGGCAAGCTGCTGGTGATTGACTGCAAACAAGAATATAGATAAGATAATTCAAAGTTCAGTGTAGTTGGTTTCACAATTTACCTCCTCACTGGAGTACCCTTGATATAAGACTTACAGCTGTAAGAAGGGATAAATGCTCTCCACGGCTGCTGTTACAGCTGAGCTCTTCTGCTGCTGGGAGTATTAAGCTCACAGAGAGTTGAGAATGTTTCTGTGGCCTATCGGTCATATTATCTAGTCTGAAGTTGGAGAACTTGGATACAAGGAAAAATAGAAGTTGTATTAATGCATTTTAATTTGAACAGCAACCAGATGAAAATTATAAATAATGATTAAGGCCCCTTTATTACTTAGAAACAGCAATAGGCATTCTAACAGTAACTGCTCTCTCCTCTGCATTGCAGTCAAAGGATGCAGTCTGCAAGTGCACCCAGCTGACCTGTGCAATCTGCCTGCCCACAGGAAGGCTGCTACCACTGCAACAGTCACAGTGTATGTGACAGGAGTCTTTCCCCATCAACAAACTCTGCTCCCTCTTAAAAAATCCAGCACCAAATGACAGGTAGCAGCACTCCTGAGTTCAGAAGCCCTACAGGTTGCAGTCACTCCTTCAGCTGGTGATGCCAGACCTCGAGTGACATCAAAAGTCAAGGTCACTATACAAAACTGCTGAATCTTACACCTATACTTTTTTGGGGGGGGAGGTAAATAGTGGCATACCAATTATTTCTATATGGTTGAGACAGAAGAATAATGACTTTAATAATCTTTATCTCTACATCTATGCTGTAAGCAATCTTGGAAGGATCTAAAATCAGTGAGGATCCAAAAGCCTATTCTAAATTACTTTCTGCAGCCCAGCATGAAAACAAGGAAGTACCATACCTACTTATGTTCTTCCATGGTCACATATTTCATCCTAAAGTGCTGAGGGCACTTTGTACCTTCATGTCTATGATTGTACATGACGCTCACTGTGGATATACAAGAATATCTTTTCTCAGCTCAAATGAAGCATCCATTGCTATACTCTTCCAAAGTGGTAGAATTCAACCATTTTTACTTCAGTTCAAACTTGCAATAGATTAACTCTTTGTCAGAGTGTGTGGCTCCTGTGTTGGACTCTGTAGTTTAGGATACATGAGAAGCACTGACAAATGAAGAGTCTCTTCATTTGTATCAGTTTTATATGTTGCCCACTACAACTTCTCTTCATATTTCTAAAATATTATTACCACTTTTCTCCACAGAATTACTTTCTGTTTTATTGATTCTCTGTGGATAAAGAGTGCTATTTAATTTTTAAATCTTGCTGCTACTATGCTTCAGCTTTTTAACTCAGAGGTCTCGAGAAAATAAAATTTAATATTTGCTATATCTGACTTAGGTAGCAGCCTTTCAGTGGTTGTTACACAGGAGCTCATCTGGGAATGTCAAGAAGCTCCACACTGTGAGATGTACTTGTGATTTGGTAGATCAGTGTCATTGTGTGGGTGCCAAGGCTGAAGTAACCATTTGTCATTTCTGGTAAATTCTACACTCTCCAAGTATGCTCCCCAAACTCAGTCCTCCTGGTCTTGCTAAGAACAGAAGAAATGATTTTTCCTTCTTGTCCATGTGATTTGACTTCTCCTGAACTGATTTATTGCAGCATATTAACCCTTTGCCTTCAAAAAACCCATAGTTTTTATAAGGAAGTGAGTGATTGTCACCAAAAGCATTTTGTTGTGTGTATTTTTCCATGGGAAAGAAAAAAGCAGCTGAGTTTCACCTGTCCAGCCATAATTTCTGAAGACTATGGAGTGAGCATACAGCGCCACAAATTGCTACAAGACTCAAATTTGAGTCAAATTCAATTCAAATTTGAATGCAGGAAATGTATAGAAGGATAAAATTATTTATGAGGATGAACAGGAACACTAAGGATGGCAGAAGTCAAACCACTTTGCAGAGAAACATTATTCAGGGCATGACCTCCTCTGCTTGACTTTGTTGACATAAAAGTGGTGACATGAGAAATTTGGTTCTCACTGACTACAGTTTTGGAAACATTATGGAAAGTACAGTGGTATGGCTGTGGTCAGGTTTCGTGGTGGAAGAAACAGGGTTTGTCAGGGTAGAATCATTGAATGCAGGAAGGTTTCTGTGCTCTGTGACCTGGGTAACTGAATCCTCTCTGCTGTCCTCTCTGAGACTGTAAGAAACCTGTCTATCATACTGTGATAATAACACCTCTTAAAATGACCTGCAAGTATAATAATTAAGTAATTAAATAACCAATAAGTAAATAGCTCTTGTTTATGTAGTCATATAAAACCAGGATTACTGAGCAAAAGCATTTAACAATCTGCACAAAATGTGGGGACATGCACAATATTCCTCATAGGAAGCAAATCAGTAGGGGTCGAATTCACACTAAGGTGCCTTTGGTTTCCTTAATGGTGACGTATATGTAAGGCTTTCTCTGTTTATATGGCTTCTATTTGTTGGGAACAGCATCAAAAGACGCCTATTTAAGGACTACAGCATGCTTTTCTCTGTCTAATATGAGAAAAATTATGTGTACTAGCACTATATATTGCTGCAATGCACATTGAAAAAATCATGTAACAATTCTGAATGCAGGAGCTCCATAGTAGCATGACCCCACTGAGACCAGTGCAGTGGTGAATTAGTGTGGCAGAGTGCTCAGCTCTGCTCCTTTCTGCTTAAGCCAGTGGTGGACATGATGGCTGCAGCTGGCTTAAGCTGAGCTTGGGGAAGACATATAACACCACAACATCTAAGAGCTTTCCATATTGATCAACAGATGAGGGCTTATTGAGCATGTGCCATCCAAAACATGGTTGATATGCAAATATGACTATAAATCAATCATCTTGCCACATAAATAGTGGACAGCCCAGGGTTCATTATGTCCCCTGCATGGCCACAGTCTGCTGGCTGAAATCTTCCCGTGAGCAGGGGCACCTCTCAGGGTTACTCTGTGAGGCTGAGATTCCTCGCAACAACAGATTCCTGGCAAGTGATCACCCACATGCTAAACTTTGACATCTTAGCTAAGAGATAGATAGGGTTGGCTGTACACAATAGTCCTTTAAACATAAACAACTGACCAAGTCTGGGACCAACTGCACCTAAACTCACCTGCCAGAAGGAGTTTAGAGTTCAAGGGAGTCCTTTCTGAATCTCATGGCTCAATGAAAGAGTGTCACTAAGAGTTGTGTCTGACCCTCCCCTCTATGCAGTAAATAATCAGTGCACTGTGCCATCAAATGTTGTTAAACCACTGTGGCTTTTGCTATTAAATTGCTGTTTATATCAATAAATACATTTGTGCTTCTCTTTAATAAGTGAAGTACACCACTCCATCCTCAACAACTAAGAAGCAGTAGTAAACTACAATAACCCTAAATTGGTTTTGGCTCTGGAATACAAAAGTGCCTTATAAGCTGCAAGTCAAGAGACATGCTCTGCTAACAAAAATATTAGGATCGACTCAGGGGCTGAGATATCATGGCTGATTTATAATAGAAGACTTCCACACACAAAGCTGTATTCAATCCTTCTCTCCCTGGAATCCATAGAAAGTAAGTTAAAAGCATGATCTGACACACAGCTGGAACCAAGCAGCAAGTCATAATATTTCTATACTTCTGAGGACTGCAATCTGACTGTTAGCAGCTTGCTGGGCATGGGTACGACAGAGATGTGCAGTTAATCTTATGTGTGAAATGCATCAGTTAATTTTTGTTTAACACAAAGAGACAAAAAAAGGCATAGCTTGACTTTTTCTTTTCTTTTCTTACCACCAGTGATGGCAATAAGTTATGGTTTCCAAAGAAAAGCAAGGGTCAGTGACTGTATAGTTGCTGTACTAATTTGGCAGCAAAAAGTATGACAGAGGAATTTTATTTATATGCCTGGAGTGTATTGCTGTCAATAATCTGCCTAGTGTGATTGCACCTTGGGCATCTTCCACATTATTAGAAAAGTGCTTTTCTACCAGCTCTTCTTACAGTCACTTCATCATCATGCTCAGCCATTTTCTAGTGCTGTTTGATTTAATTTGTGTGAATTTAAGCTCTGTTGTCACACTTAACTTTCCAAATCTTTTTTTGATGGCAAGAAAATTCTGCAGCATTAAAATATTTATAGTAAAAGAGAGTTTTAGATCTTGTAATTTTTTGTGAACAGATCTTTTATCTTTAACACAAACCAATCCCTCATGCTAACACTCGCAATTTATCTTATCAAACTAGATATCCAGCAAGGTCTTTGTGTCAGAAGCACCAAAAGCACATACTTTTATATAGTAATGCTTTTACAAACCAAATCTTTACCTTGTTTTTGAAAAGAATTCTCATTCTTTTTTACTGTTTGAAAAATGGAAATATTTTAAAATATGCTTTGTTCATTTTTTGTTGAGAGATATGACAGCACACTTGGATACTTCCAATTTCTTTAGCCTTATAACTTGGTGGAGTTTAGAAACTCCTATTTTCTATTCTTACCAAAGTGTTCTTATGACCAAAATGTCACTTAGATATTCCTTCAAAATGTGAGTAACTGTGTAACTTGCACCCTTCATGCCCGAATTTTCCTACACCATATTGCTAATGCAACAATGTCCTCTTCTGAGCAAAAGTCTAATTAACTTTCTTTCTGTTTTCAGGTTAAAGCTTCCTGCAACAGCTGCAGAAGAGTCAGTATTAAAAAAAAAAATCAAATTAAACCCAAATCTTATGATACTGTTGTTATGATTTCCTATATCTCTGTCATAAAATTTTCATGAAGTGCTTTTTTATTTTTAGACCTCTGCATATAACAGAATAAATGTGATCAGAAGTCTGACTCACTAAACACAGGTTTATGTCATAGTCAGGAAGATTTTGAAAGACAGAGAAATTGTTTCTGCTTGTAGGAGCTGGGCAAAAAATCCTTTGTAACTTTGAAAATCTCTCCACCAAGTTTAATCTTTGCTCTCACTGCTAACTGGCATGGTTTCCAGTTCTTTAGAAAGTAAGGGTGAGCTAGGAGGGTCTTGGTAGCAAAATGATCTTCTACAGACTTAAAATTGTCTCTCAGTTATGCTTTTTGTCCCATTTGGTGATATATTTAATAATAATTGAGTAGAGTCAGTTCTACTCAGGTCTGCTGAAGACTCAGAGGAATGACTGATATTGGTAGTGGTTATATTGTTCTGTTAAACATACGGAGGAAAAGCCATTTTACTGTTTTGTGGCCTCAGTGAATCCAGATGAGAGGGTAATTGACACCTCTAGGGAGTACCTAGATTATTCTCTTTTTGTTCCCTGGATCTGAGAAGGGACGGTGTGAAGTTGAAGCCTCAGCACCTGATGTACCCTGAGCCAGACTGTGCCTACAGGGAGGTGTGGTGACTCCCATGCTCTTCAGTACCCACAGGGTAGAAATATTTCCCACACATCCACAGTGACATTGCCTGCCAAACTGGACACTGAACCCTGAGGATCCCACATGAGTGGTGTAAGACAAATATCTCTGGTCAGAGTAGCATTAATCAGGACCTGGACTGTACTAAGTTGTTAAGTCTGAAAAACAGACCTGGCTCTGAAATTTAAGGCATTTGCTCCTGGGGTTCAGCCACACAAGGTGCTGCTGTTGGTCTGGTAACAAAGTCCTGAGAAGTGCTTTTATTTGTCAAGACCCGCTCTACTCCCATGGCTGCCTTCTCCTCCAACTGGTATTTATGTAGTGGTGTTATTCACACAACCTTTGCTTTGTGCTTCTTGGACCTTGCTGGTAGGGTAATTTTAGGATGAATTTGTTCCTTACACAGTATACATTAATTTCACAGAACTGATGATGCAAATAATGTGAATTTCATACAATTAATGATGTAACTAAGGTATTTTAATTGCCAAACTATATATTGGAATTTCATTTTGTGGGATAACTCCGTGATTTTATGCTAAAAAAACCCCAAAACTATGCCTTTATGTTTTTCAAGGTTAACTATATGAGATACACTTTAGTTTTATCTGCTTTCTTGATGTAGCATTTGTGAATTCAAGATATGGAAGGTGACCCCAAGGAAGGTCTTAAAGCCTTCAGCAAACTCCAGGATGATGATTATGATCATTTCCCTCTGACTGTTTGCAGTGTATGTTTGGGACTGCAGCTGGGTTTGTAGCATGTTCTTGTCTCCGTTCGTTATTATATTTTTGGGTAAATAAACTACTGTAATTTGAATTTAGAGGTTTATGAAAAGTAACAAATTAGAATTTTTTATGCATCTGACTTTTTGCTACATATTAATGCTGAAATTTCCATCCATTTTTGTAGCCTGTCTTGTGGCAACTTTATGAATGACTGTATCTATTTAAGTGAGGATTTTGAGCAACTAAATACACTACACTCTAAGTTCCTAAAATTGTAGGTATTTCTGCAGCAGTTGTAAATTATAGTTTTGATAAAAGACTTGATTTCACCAATAGTTAGAAAATCTATATAGTCACCAACCCATATAAATAAAGGCTATTTACATATATCAGCATAATGACTCTGGGCTGATATCCTTCTCTAGCTCCATAAAGTGTACAAACTTCTGTTTCCTCATGGGATATGGTGTGTCTAAACATATGTTAAGGGCTGGCAAGCCAGTGTTATAAAACACTGTGAGTGACATGACTGTGGCCTGTACTGCTGTGTGTGAGAACAGGGTCACAGATTACAGAGATAAAGGAGAACAAGATGACATTGTCTGGGCTTGAGAAACCTTTTGAGAAAGTCCATCATAGAAGATTGAAAAGGAGTGCTAGTATATAGCCAGATAAAAACTAGAGTCACAAATGATATAGTGGGGTTGATTAATTTAAAAAACTCCCACTGAATAGGATAAGAAGGGCATTAGGAAGACTGAACTGTTCTAAGAATTCTGTGGGGTAACAAATTTGCCAAAGACAGAGAATCATTTTATGTTATACATACTTAAAGAAGGTGCTCAAATGGACCTCTCAGATAATTAAATGTGTCCTTTTTGTATGTTTCTTTGTTTATTGCCTTGTTTACCCCTTCATTTCTTTACTGACTATGAAATTAAATAAGAAAATAGCAGAAAATATCTGTTTCAGTGGAAATGTAATTTTACTGCTTGATCTTTAAGAACATATCACTAGCTGATTCTGTTTAGAAAAAGGCATCAAAAAATCTGTGCATCTCTTTGATGGGATGATACTAACCTACTCACTAAATACTGGGAAGAAAAAATGTGGATTCAGATTCAGACTTTGTTTCCTTAGAGGAGAGGTTTATATAGTGTTTTCATGGGGAGCTCACATACACTCTTCACATCAATAATTTTGGGGTTTAGAAGAGTTGAGTTGTGAAAACAGAAAATCTATTCAAGTTTTCTCCAGGAGTAAGAAATTTTATGGCATTAAAATGTGCTGAGCCAATCTTTGGTTCTACTAAAGTCAAGGGAGAATTATGGCTTTGCCTTCAATAGTACCAGGGTTTAGCCTTGTGTGTTTATAGATCAGAAATTCTTTAACCAAACAGTGCATCATATTTACACAGTTTGCTAATCCACTTCTCTGAACCAAAACACAATTCCACTTTCCTTTTATGTTTGCTCCTTTGTCAAGCAAGAGCAGCATTACAGAAGTCAGCAAACAATGTCATTCTGTTCACAGTAAACATGTTCTATTTTCAGAGAGAGGGACTACAAAAACATCAGCCTTGCTTTTTATCTGTGACCATGCCAGAACAAAGTTTGAGAGCATCTGAATAAGCAAAAGCTTACATCCATTTTATTTTTTCCTATTCACTAAGTTGTAGTGGATACAAAATGAGATTGTTCCATTTAATATTTTTTTAATCATTTCAGGTTATGGAAAAATGACATGTATTTCATCTTTGTGTGTAAACTAGTGTGTATCATAATACTAGAGTAATTCAAATTTTTGCCACTTTTTTGGCTACTATCTAAATATTTTTTTACTGAGATAGAATAACCTAAAGCTATAATAAAGCCCTTATTGAGGAAAATTTAGGGGTTTGGGAGAAAAGAAAAGGGATTTTCTTCTGGAGCAGAAATAAAAATTGTGCATATTTTGTGAAGCTATTTACCTTTTTTTAAATTTTAAATAGCTCTTCCTTGTTTAATCACAAAAAGGAAGATTCCCATGAGAACATTTTAGTACTCACCTTCTCTGCAGTCTCACTGCCATTAGTATGACATTGAATGTAGTATATTAAGAATATTTTCTGTTGCTTACATAATTTTTATTCTAGTGAACCTTTATCAATTTACTGACATTACTTAATTGAATTCTGCACATATCACAAGTCAAGCCTGTGATTAAGTGATTTAAAGATACTGAACACAATGAAATTAACTGCATTAGTTTTATTTGATTGGGCAGAGCAAGTATTTTGGTATTAATCTGTAGTTTCTTTTCAAAAGGGTCTCTTTAGTTTTTGATAATCATATCCAGGAGAAACTTTGTTCCCTCTCTAGAACTAAGGCAAACTTTTTACTGTTATTATTCTCTATTTTTTTTTTTAGCTCCACATTTTTTCTAGAAACATAGAATTATAAATTTAATTTTACCTTTGTTTTTTCTTTTTTTTTCCCAGCAATATCTAGGCTATCCAGTTATCTGCACTCGTTTATGACTTGATCTTGGTTTCTTGGAAATCTTCATGTAAATCAGGATTAAACATAAGATTCTACTTGTAAGGTTATTGCCTTTGTAGGTTGTACCATATTTAAAACTAGCAAGAGAAACATACAAAAGATTGTTATTTTAATAATTGAACTGGAAGACCTTTCTGAAGAAGTTACAAATTGTCCACCTTACCCGTTTTTGCTTTTTCCTGCAGTCCTATATAATCACTGTAGAGGCCTGGGCAGCAAGGATTCAGTGCATTGCTATGCTCAAACGCTGATGGCCATTTAAGTGGACAACTTGGAACAAGATGTCCCTGAAAAGTGGGGTTGTCAGAAGGTGAGGGAACACCTTTCCAGAGACAATGTTCCTATTCAGGTCTGTGGTGACTTTACCACATGCAGTGCAGGCACAGAAAGGGGGGCAAGGAGTGGGCAAGACCAATGTGAGGGATTGAGACCTCAAAGCCTGAGACCAGCCAAAAGATTGAGACCTAAAAGGCCCTGGACCCCTCTACAGAAAAGCCCGAAAGACTGGACTGCCATGCTAACTCATTTATGTGAAAAGAGAGAAACCCAGTCCCAGGACTGGGGAAGTTTACCTGCAAGAAGGTACCTACACAAAGCCCGGGCGGCACCCCCAGGATCCTGGGCATTTGTTGGGGTTTGGGTGTTCCTCCCTTTTGTTTCTCTTCACCTTTGGAATTTTTTGCCCATCAGTTGCTAAGGGACCATAATGGCCGGGAACTTAAGGGGAACAAAAGAAGTGATTGAGCTGAGGGGAGCAGGTATTTTGAATCTCAGAGTCTTTTCTCTCAGCAGGGAGGGGGATACCTTGGAGTATTTTGGGCTGGCAAAAGGTTTGG
>VZTR01006152.1:50416-68081 GCA_013400775.1 Chaetops frenatus | reverse complement strand
CTTTCATCCTTCCCAACACCAATGCCCTTGTGAAGGCGCTAAAATAACAAGTACACTTTTAAAATAACAAAAATTGCAAGCTGTAAAACACTGCTGAAGCCAAAGACTGCTGATAACCAAGTCTATCAATCTACAATCACCTGCCATGAAGAATTTAAAAAAATAAAGTAACCAAGCAATCTATTAGAAGTTCCTGTTAGAAAGTTTTTTGTCCACCTCTTAAGGAAGGCTGATCACGGCACCAGGCAATAAGCATTCTGAACTTCTGTAATCAGATGGCTGCAGGAGGTGAAAGTTAGGAGTTCTTAAGATACAATTTATGGTCATTCATTTTATTTTAACCATTATTTTTAGTTGCTGCATTGTTATATCAGTTACAAGGAAAAGTGTTTGTGGAAATTACTCTCCACTTCCACTTTCCAATCTACAGAGCTACCCTTACATCTGTGTGTGTTTACAAACATACAGATATCACACACAAGGTGCATGAGGCTGATAAAGTTGGTCTTACTCCACTCAAGAGTGTTCCTTAATCACTTATTTGCTATAAGCTACATACCGGAAACACTGGCAAAAAAAAATGCCAGTGTAACGGTCCTATTAGACATTACTTTCCCTGTAAATATCTAATAGTGGCCATTGTCCAAGATGGAAACCTGAATGACACGGACCCTCACTCTAACTCTGGCTGCCCATTCTCATGTTCTCAAAGATTATATTCTCTCAGCAGCTCTGCTCTTTGGTATCCTTGTGTCCAGAGTGTTCCTATAAAACACAAAACTGGGTTTTGGGAACAGACTGACGAAAGAGACTCCTTTTACATCCACTTCTGCTCCTTCTGTGTAGAACTAAACTATGAAGTTATTGAAGACAACATGAAAAATAAAAACTACTAGGGATAGCTTCAGAAACAACTCTGGAGCATATTAAACAGCTGACATTAGTCTTGGACTTTACAATGTTCCTGCTCAAATTAAGGAATTTATACACCCTCCTTTACTAATAACAAAAAGACAAATTTAGTCCATTATTGACAGAGAGTTTAAAATACTAGAATCAAAGTATTTTCATACTTACAAGACTCTGTGCTGTAGCTTTAATTTTACAGAGGAATTGAAGCACAGAATCTTGCTAATTTCAAACCACCTGAGCTACAACTCAGCTAGTACAGACAGTCTCATGAGGCCCCTGATGAGGAGCATTCCACACAGACCCTGCTGGGAAGAGAAAAAGTGACAGAGAACAGCAATAGATAAAAAGAAAACAAGGAAGGTAAATTATGAAGGAGAAGTGGAAGTAAAGAAACAACCCTAGGAAAAGTAAACCAACAAAAGCAAAATCAGAAAGAACAAAAAAAAGCAGAGATGATCTCAGCAACAAATATCTAAAGATTGTCTCAGCAATAAGTACAGAAACTGGAAAAATAAAATAGGAAAAAATAAAAAAAAAATAAAAAATAAAAGAAAAAACGTATCTGAATAGGAAGAGCTGTACACCAGTGTACAACTGAACAGATTGCAAATAAGAAAAGTACGAGTCACATTCAACATATTTCTACTGGAAAAGACACCACTGAACTTCACCTTACTATTCTGAATGTCTCTATTACTTGTAAAGTATCTAAATTTCCAAATTACTGGGCTGTACTACTGACTCACTTTTATATAAGTTATACCATAATAGAACAACATACAGTAAAAACAGCCTACTGGCAAATTTAAAGCAATGTTTTCCCTTTGCTAAAACAAAATCATAACTATTTTTTTTGGTTCTTTAGCAACGTAAAACTGAAGAAAACAAGCCTTGCTTTCGGGTGAAAGAGAAGGTAAGGAGAAGAAAACACCCCTAAATACATCATCAAAAACTATGACATTGATAAATCTTTATTTTTATTAATGTAAGACTTTCCTCAATTATTTTCAGTCACAGCTAAGACAGAAATACTCAGTTTTTTGACACAACGGACCAATGTAAATCTCAAGTTTAGAAATAAATTTCTTTTCTGTAGACGTTAGCCCTGGATTTCTTTTGCTTAGGTAACCACACCAAACAACACATCACTGTTTTTCCTGCTTTGCACTGCTGTAAAATGCTATGTCTAGCTGAATCACACTAATGGCAGGAATGTGCAAATCCACAGCAGATTCTGTATAAGCATCAAAGATTATAAGAAAATGGTTGAACATTTTAAAATTTCTACTATGTTATATGTGAATAACACAATAATGTAACATTATGCCTCAATGAAAAGAACAGTTACAACCTAAAGCAGTAACTAACATGCCTAGGTAAGCCTTCAGAAGAGCTAATAAACTCCAGTGAAGCAACAAAACAGTGATACTTTGTCAGTAAGTCTCAAGATCGTAAATAAAGATGGTATACCTTCTGTGAAAAATTTTTCCTATTGACATTTGTGATGCATATGTTCAAGAAACAAGATTAAAAATACTTTTTGTTAAAAGAAGATATTTTCAAGATAAATTATGTGACTGATGATGTAACTTACATAAGGAAATATCTAACTCCAACTGTTACAAAAGTTCGCCTGTAACCCATTAAACTGAGAATTTGCCTGCAAATACCTTAGACTGACTGCCCAGTGCAAGAAAAAAATCACAGTAAGTAACATGAAATATTAACTAGACATTTGCTCTCATTCTCCATTAATGTCTGTGTTGTAAAAAGGTATTATTACAGTCTTTAGAATAAAGACATATGAAAATCAACTAGGATTAATAAACTTAATACAGCATGTATCTTGACAGAGGACTGCATATCCATGTTATTAAAAAGATGGAGCTACATCACAAGCCTACTGAATTGTGGTTCTTTAGTGACACAAGCCTGTTACATGGGAAATAAGGAGCAGAAACATACAAATTTTAACAACCAAGTAAAAACACCACACCAAACCAAGCACTTCAATGTAAATGAATTAATTTTATTGAGAAGAGAGTCTGCATGTATTTACAAGTCAGAGAGCTAATCTAAATTGCTTTGCAAATCTTAGTATAGATCCAACCTCTCTCCAACCATGAAACTGATCCAAAGGCACAACTAACTAAATGCTTCAGAAGGACCTAAGCTGGGGAATACAGGTAGTTTGTCACCTAAAAAACACAAAAAGGCACAAAAGAAATACTCTCCATGTTCTGAATACCAATACAGTAAATTTAAATTTTATACAGAGAAGTTCCTATCTTGGTCATAAACCGCTGTGTAACTGTTCATATGGACAGCTTGGAAGAAGGAAAGCATAAAGAGGTAAAAAAATTGAGAGAAACAACTGTAGACCCAATTTTGGGCTGAAATCTCAAATTTACATTCAAAATAACTTCAAATATAGGAGGAAAAATACATGTACATTCGGCTTTAGTGAAAAGAGCCTGAAATGCCTAACACAGCCAGACATCGAAGTAGCTAAAGGAAAGAGTATTTGTAGTCAGAAAAATTAGTTTGGCTCCAAAGCTTCAGTAGGCGATCATGATTTTAGCAGAGGCAATGCTGCTTTTAACAATAGTCACGAAAACACAGACTAACTAAAACTAGAAAAAGTAGACTGCACTTGAGAGAAACACTTTCCCAGCAGCAATCCAGAGGGACAGGAAAAAGAAGGGCAATTAAAAAAATGTCCCTAACACATTTTGTATTCTTACAGGATCAGTCTTCTTCATCATTTATGGTAAGTACTTGATTTGATAAACATACCCATAAACTAAATTAGTTAAAAGCTTGCTATTAATATGAAATCTAGAAATGTCTCCAGATGATACGCAATTGAAATTCTATTCCCTGATTTATTTTACTTCTATTGCAAACTACACCAATTAATGACATCCTGAAAAGCTACAAAAGCTCATGATAGCTAAGAAGTACCAATTTAGTATGAATGCTAAGTTATTTAGCTCATTGGCATGCAACCAGTCTGACCTGCTGTGCTCACAGGTAGATAAGCTTCCAGCATGTCTTCCAGCAGGAACAGAACAAAACAGAAAACCTACCACTAGGGTACCACTCAAAGTTGAAGTGTGTTGCTCTTAAAAGAGTTCTGTCATATTCTAAACTTCAGAGTTTCTACATCTTATCAATGAATTGCTCAATAACGTAAACAAATCAGTTCAACACTTCCACACCCACTCACACAACTCAAATATTTAAGATGGCCAAGAGCTGTTCCACACAATTTTCTGCATTGGTCATGCACAGCTTGGAAGAATAGCCACCTGGTCAAACTGATGAAAAGAAGCAGAGAGGCACCTAAAATATTATTTGGGACACTTCTGATGAAGAATTTGGATTTCATTTATTTCTCAAAAGTTTCATTTTGTCAAATTTTGTCCTTTAACTGGCAAGGAGAGCAATTATATCAATTTCTATTACTGACACAAGGTCTTTCTGCTTATACTTACTTTAGGACATGAAGAGCCTTCCACAACTGCTAAGCTCCTATGAGCTGCAGTGAATAAGATGTGGACAGTTTGTACCTTGATTCACAGAAGTAACAGAACTTCTTAACTGTGCTGTAAGACTAGCATTCTCCTCAGTCTAGCTCCATAAACCAGCAACCTAACTACATCTTTATAGTTTAGCAGTGACCCTTCACAAACACATTCTAAAAGGATTTCAGCATAATTTGACCTCTACTCTATCCAGCTTGGGAGAGTTGTGAGAGTCATAAAGAGTTATGTCTACCTCTGCTCAAAGCCATAACCAACCAGGATCACCCACAAAGAATCTTGTTCTCTTCTCTAAATATTCAATCAAAGCTAAAAAGATAACTCCATTCCATTACTCTAATGCCATTCTGTTACTTAGTGGCAATTATAGAGCAAACTCAGTAAATTTAGTCTGCTCTGTCTTTAGCCTTTGTCGGTCTTTGACCAACACTGTCATCTAACTAAAGAAACTGTCTAAATCCAGCACAATCTGGATTCAGGCCAATAGATAAACATGAGACTACTTTATTGGTACTGATATAGTTCTGCCTGTCAATAGACAGGCAACAAACACTCATTGTCATACTCCAATTTTCATATACTGCTGACTGAGATGCTCAGTGCAAGAAAGGCATGGACCTGGTGAAGAGAGTCCAGAGGAGGCCACAAAAATGACTGGAGGGCTGGAGAACCTGTCCTTTGCAGAAAGGCTGGGAGAGTTGGGGTTGTTTGGCCTGGGGAATAGGGGCACATCTCATTGCAGCCTTTTAATACTTAAGAGGGGCTTATAAGAAAAACGTGAACAGACTTTTTAGTATGGCCTACAGTGACAGGAAAAGAATAATGGTTTTAAACTCAAAGAGGGCAGATTGAGACTGGATGTAAGGAAGAACTTTTTCGCTATGAGGGCAGTGAAACACTGGAAGAGGTTGCCCAGAGAGGTGGTAGGTGCCCCATCTCTGGAAATCTTCAAGGTCAGGTTGAACAGGGCTCTGAACAACCTGATCTAGCTGAACATGTCCCCAGCAAAGGGGCTGGACTAGATGACCTTTGGAGATCCCTTGCAAACCACATTCTCTCCAAGAGATGTAGTTATAACTCAACTTACAAAACCTGCATTTTCTGGATAGATGTCTCTATGTGTTTCTTACAGGCATGTGCTTGAACTGCTTAAAGAACATACAATCAATTGCTACCAGTATCCATCACATACAGTCAGATAACAGGTAATTCACCATAAAAATAGCTGAATATTACCAAAAAGCTTAATTCTTGATGGTGTGCAATCTAAATCCTAAAGCTGAGCAAAGCATATTGATGAGTAACTGTGGAGGCCTGTGGGCATATTAGGATGCCCTGGAAGGACACCCCCTAGGCTTTGGCTTCTCCCATGGAAGACCAAGGACCATACACCAGTCACCCCAGTTATCCTCTCCCTGTTTGCCTTGTATGGCCATGTTCTGTATCCTGTAACCCCACTGGCAGTCGGCCTGTTGGCCGGCTCGCCCCCCAGTTTCCCATGTAAGGGTAAGTTCTAGCAAGCTCCCCTCTCTCTGTACTCCCATTGGTTTGTTCCCTTATTCGCCTTCCCCCGTTGGTGAATGTGTCTGCCTTCCCGCCTGCCCTCTCTGCTCACTGGTCCCTGCTGCTTGGCTCCCCCCTCTCGTATCTGCATATAACCCTGGACTCTCCATTCCACATGGTTCTTTGTTACTGGACTCGTCCGCGGCTGGAACACCATACACAGGAACCCCTCCTGCCTCCCCCACCTTTATTATAACACCCAGCCACGTGTGCCCAGCACCCCTCTGCCCAACCGGAGTGTCCTCAGCCCTGGAGACAGGTAAAGTAGCAGTGCCCAGCCGTCTGAGCCACGCTGCTACAAGTAATAACTTTGGATTAGGCTAAAAGCTCCCAACAAAAACTCATGTCCATGCAGCAGTAAGAAAATTGGAAACCAACCCACACTCAAAACCAACCTAAGAGCAAGAGAGAAGCGAGTTCTGAAAACAAAAATACATAATCTCCAAAATAAAGCAGAGAAAATGTCACAATCTTGAAAAACTATGCATGTGGGCAAGAAGTAGGCCTGAATCAAGCCCTTCTCAGAGCTTCTCCTACTTAGAGATACTCATGTTCACATAAGAAATTTCACACTTACATGGCTGGGTTGAAGATAGAATCTTGTTTGTGCATAGGTTTTCTACTCCTGAACTCAGATCAAATATGCTTTCATTGAAGTATTAGTGAGCCATGCCCTCTGTTCCTCCATTTTATCTTGGAGACCTGATTTCCATTTTAGCTAAAAACACCTGTCCACAGTTCAACTATTACTACCTTTATCTCTTCAGCTTGCTCACAGCAATCAAATAAGCTGTAGCATGAAATCTGCACCACTTTAAATGTTCTACAAAACAGAATACATTACAGGTATTCAAGAAGCATCAAATATGATAAATCTGTCCTTTGCTGGTCGTGTGAATTAATTTCCATGAGCACTTTGCTCCTTTACTTAAACTGTTAAGTAGTCTAGGCATGTGTTATGCAAAATATAAAATATATTAAAGCAAGTTTTGTCAGGAGAATTATGCTTTTCTACTTTTTAGACAAACTGAAGTTGGTGTACAGATGAGCAAACTGTGCAAAATAGCTTTTGCATGCCTTAGCTCATACAAAGGGTACTACCATCTTGAATAACCACGTTCTTACCAGAAGACTACATCAGTCTTAGATGCAGTGTTAGATCATAAAGAGTGTCAGACAAATCAAATAAATCACAACTATATGAACTTTCACAGAAAAAAGACAAGCAAAGAAACTGTACTTCAAACTGATACTCATTATTTTTAACTAAAAAATTATAAGCACATACTGCTGTCCTACCACGTCAGAATAAGAACAGCTCTTATCAAGACCTACAAAGAACAAGTAACAAGAACATTTCATGTTCTTTAGGACACCTACATTAATTCCAAATTACACATTTTAATTTCTTTACTGAAATGTGGCTCTATTGCTGCTTTCAGATTTAAAAACAAAACATTAAATTCATGAACTCAGCATAAATCAAATCCACTTTCAACCCCTTAGTCTTCTGACAGCTTGAAGTAGTAGCCCACAAGAAAATGCATTAGCTCACTTATTTTAATGGATCTTAAAATTAATTGTGATTATTGAAGTATTAATAGTATTAATTATTGCACGACTGATCACTTTCAGAAGAAATACATGCCAGGAAGCCTCTGAAAGTTCCTATGTACCTTCCAAAATATCCAGCTGTACCCTATGAGTTAATTTTAAAATTTTAAATGCAGTACAGGATTAATGGAGGATGCACAGGAAGCAATATAACAAAAGAATTTGCAAGTGAGGTGGAATTTGGTTTAGTTGTGTACATTATACAGTGTTATGCACATTAAGAAGGATACAATTTTTGTTTGGCAGTTTACAAACAAAAATGCATAAGAATACAGACTACTCCAAGAGTAAACAAAAGCATAAAGGATGGCTTCAAAAATGTAATTCTGAAATCTGTTAGTAACAGTAAAATATATATAAGGAAAATATCAAGATTTCCAGAAACAGTTCATAAAACTCAATCAAAAAAAAAAATTAAACATTGATATAATCATGTAACTACATTAATATACAACACTTCTCAGTAATGAAGCCAAAAAATTATGTTTTTTAAACTTCCAGTCAAATAAAGAACACTACTAAGAATAGAGTATAATTTTGTCTCTTGCATCAAAGCCAGTGTAATTATTCCAACTCTTCATAAATATTAATTATTTTAGCGATTGGATAATCCCTATTTTATTTAATCTTCTAAAATTATTCAATAACTTCTGAGACTATTTTTATTTAAAACTTTGCTCTAAATTGTTTCCAAATTAGGTATTCCAAACAGTAAAAAAAGCATTTTATTATCATTCCAGGGTCTTGAAGCCAACCAAAGAAAACACCCAGAATCCAGAATCAGCTCAGTTCCAGAAGGCATAGCACTAACAGAATAACCCTGAGGTCAGAGCAGTAATTGGTACAACTCTCCTGCTCCTATTGCTAATCCAGAAATACTGTATTTTTTTAAGACAACCAGTGACTTCAGTGATCAGGTACAGTACCTACACGAAACAAATCTTGACTATCACTGGAAATAATTGACGGACAAAGCCTAGGCTATTTCTGATCCACATAAGGAGCTTTCCTCTATTATTACACTACAGAATTAAAAAGACCTGCACATAGTTTACATGCCAAGCATGTAGGAAGTGCATTGAAAAAGGGCAGCAAGGCGACAGAAATCCCAACGTATTATTTCTACGTTACAAAAGAGGGTTGATACTAGAGTGAAACTGTATTTTAAATTGTAATCTTAAAAAATTGTAAGATTTACCTGTAGAACAAGGCATCTGGAAATTGGGGTCATTGCTATCCAAAACAGGCAAACAGAACTGGGCACTTGCAGATCCTAGCATAGGATCCTTATCGCTGAGCATGTTCTTCAGCGAATCCTCTAAGACATTTTGACTTGTACTAAAATCCTCACAGACTTCATTCTCCAGGTTGGATTCTAGAAATAGGGCATCATCTAAGTGTTCAGTAGGAATTAAATGGTTAAATGTATCAACTATATCCATGAAGACTCCTGTGTGTCTTTCAGCCCTATAGAAAGACAAGAAAAATACCATAAGAAAATAAGCTACAAACTGTAAAACACCTAAGACACCAGCAAATTTTATGGCTGTTGTGTTTTATAAAGAATGCTTAAGGTATTTTAGAATTATAAAATATAAATAAAAAACTGCTTAAGGCTTAGTATGGCCCACTGCATAACTAAAAATCAATTCCCTAATTATTTTTAAAAGAAATTCCATGCTAAGTTAATATAATCTGTATCAGCATCCGAGTGCTGACACTCCTACAGAGTGTGCATAACAAAGGTAACTAAACAACTGCTTTCTAAAATTTGCTTAAACCTTAACCAAGCCAAGGGGATAGGACACCAGAGGAGGAGGATATCAAGAACAAGTGAACCTGGATAGCAGCACTGTGAACATGACTCTTTCTTCTTTTTAAATGTAATAACGCGAGGTCAGCTTCCACTAACATCAACGGAGCTGAGAAGGTTCCAGAGCCTGCCATACTACTAATACATACTACTGAGAAGAACTACATTTCTGTTCAAAGAGCAACTACCAAGTACTTCATAGCAAGCTATTATTTTTAAACACCAAGGTTTTATTGCTGTTATTTTTCATCTATCAATACAGTCAATAAAACTACAGAAATTTTATATGAAAATCTGATCTCAGTCAAGCACATGAGAATTCTGATCTGGCATCAAAAGGAGGAGCCTTTTGAAACTTCAATTTTGAAGAAGTTTAGGTGAACTTCCAAAAGTCTACCTAAAGAATTGTATACAAAGATGGCACCTGCACTTTACAAGGAATTCTTTATTTTCTAAATCTTCTTTACAATGCAGCAGAAGTACAACTAGTGCATCAGAGACTTAACTAGTAAGAATGTATAACTAAACAACAGAATGGAAAAAAGTCAGCAAAACACTCCTTCAGAAGTTTTGCTTTAGCATATACTCAGAGTGGAGATAACTATAATAACCATGATCAGGCAGGTAAGGAAAATGGAGCATTGCCATACTGCCTGGTTTAATTTGGCATACAGGACAGTCTAAAAGACAAATTTTAGCACACAAAGCCGTTAACGCTTTTGGAAGCAGCAAAAGGACACAAATACTTTCCCATTCCTTCTTTCATCATCTTCCTCCCACATGTGACAATTTTTTTTCTTTTTTTAGAATGAACACACTAATTAAAGGAAAATGACAAGTGAGAACTGGAGTTTGCAGTGCTTGAATTATTTTCTAGATGGTTATTCCAGCAACCTGCCACTAAATAAATCCAGTACTTACTCATGCTTAATAGAACATTAAGTATGCTTCCTTAGACACATTAATGGGATATTTTTGTTCTAGCAATCAACTGGGAATATCCTTGCCAGATACATATAAGGGCTCTGCAACAATTTCAATCCTATTTATGCCATTCACTTTATTTCACAAATTTACAAACACTACAGGTTTAACATGAACAGTGTTTCATTTTATTTGGGTAGGGTTTCTCAGGACTTTTTTTGTTGTTGTTGTTTGTGAGGTTTTGTGGGGTTTTGGGTTGTTGGGGTTTTATTTTCAAACATGACAGTCTTTCTTCCTTCTCTTATTGCCAGCTCAGAAGAAAACAAATGGTCAGGTATGGCACTCTGTCTCTGCAGAGCATGGTATCTTTCCAATTTCTACACACTAACCAGAGTAAAGCAGTCTAATACACAAGGTCCTACTGACAAAAATGACAGGAAGAAGGAAAGTTTGGCCAAAGCATGTGCATTTAGTAAAGAGGTAAAAGACTTCACCAGCAAGTTGTAATTTGAAAGCTCCCTCACCAAAAAAATGGACTGCTCTTATCAAGCAATGCAGTGCATCTACATATACACCACATCAACTAGCACCTATAGTAGTCAACATTGTTTCTTAAATTCCCAATCTGGCAACAAATGAAGAAGCAAACTAATGGAGTAAGTACTGTGCTGCACTGTATAATCTGGTTTTTATTA
The DNA here is from genome assembly GCA_013400775.1 of Chaetops frenatus. NCBI lineage: Eukaryota > Metazoa > Chordata > Aves > Passeriformes > Picathartidae > Chaetops > Chaetops frenatus. The sequence goes on along the minus strand of VZTR01006152.1, from coordinate 57,015 downwards.
CTACACCAAGTAGTTACAATGATCTGATACTGCACAGGATAAACTACAGGAGGTGCAGTGGCTCCAAGTAAGAAAATAATTACAAATGCCCCAATACAGTACTTGAAAGTACATTCCTGTAATTACAGAGTTTTTTCATATTAGCATTACATGAGCACAAGAGTAACAGCCACAGGATAAAATTATGGTGAACCCTGACATTAACAAGTGTCAATGACACTGCAACAGAACACCTACGTATTGTGAGAATGCAAGAAACCTTTTACATCCAACATTAAAAAGTGGTAGAGGCTTTGAAGACATTTACAATAACATATCCCAAGCTTTTTTCTGGATAGGAGAACATTTATATATTTGTTACTCCAATATTGTTGTTCCCAAAGCAGCAAGGACCAATTCATTAAAAGCAATGTTAAGAAGCAAAGCTTGAGAAGAATATTAGCTCTTGTTACAAAAATCCCTCCTGACAGACATGAACTTTTGTCTTCAGTGATGTGATGAAGAAAAAGATTACCTACAGTTTTGTAGGACTACCATGCAGACATTCAGAACACTAAAAGCACTGTGAAATAACTGTCAAAGCAAATACATGCAGTGACCACAGACACCTTCAATGACACCTAAGTAACTAGAAGTAACTAGAGAAAATTTAAGAGGAATTTTATTGAAAGCTTTATTTCTGGGGCCTGAGCCTATAATCAAGTGTAAGTTCTACCCAAATTTTGCATCAAAAAGTCAGAGGGTTGCAAAAAAAATACTACTACCACAAAATCTAATCTTAAAAAATTTGTTCTATAACTTTTAAAATAGAAAGTTTATGTCAGCAAAACACATGAAATCAAAATTTTGCTTTACCTAACTAAAAAAAAAAACCACTGTGTGATTCTTTTCATAATTTGTACACTACCAAGCTATTTTAGAAAATTATTTCTAACATTACTAGATCATAAGAATTATAGAAAGTGGGACTGAGGATGAAAGATACAATTCTTTAGTTAGACAGCTCTTAGAAACAGTTGTTGCAAGAGAAAAAATCTTCCCCTGCACAATGCCTTAAAAGTATGAATTTTGAACAGTTTATTTTGCATTTGAAACACACTGAACATCAGGAAAAATAGGCAGAGGTACAGGTAAAATCACAGTTAAGATTTTCATGCTCACTTATTTCCAAAGATAATTCTAACCCCTGAGAGGAAGAATGTATTACTCCACTGGAACACAGCTGTGTCCTCCACTTGAACCCTAGTGGCCGGTGCCTCGGCAATGCTCCCAGCAGATGTGCACATACCAAGCGTACTCCCATCGCACAGCAATTCACAAGTGCTTTCCCACTGGGTAGCTAATCAGAAGCAACAGAATATGAAAAGTATTATGCATGCAGAACCAGTGAGGAGTGCTCATAAATGAGGCAGAGGAGCAAGTCCCAGCCAGGCTCAGTGAATCTTTTCCCACCCACTGGCTCCTGGAGCATCAGAGCATGCACTGAGACTGCTACAGCACAGCAAAATAGAGGAGTCTGGGCAAAAGAAGAGCTCACCATCAAGAAAAGCTTATAGAGAGCATTCTCCTCAGATCTCTAAATGCATTTCTCTTACACTTTTGAAACTGATTTGTGTCTATCAGTCCCTACGCTGCAAAAACAGGAGCAACAATTACAGAAGTAACACTGGAACAATTACAAAGTAACTCATCAATCAACATTTGGCATAATTAAGCAATCCAACACTATAAACAACCCTGCTAGAAAGCACTACAGTCAAGTAAGACCTCCAGAATTTCCCCTACACTGTTTACCTTAAAATTTCTTCCCGTTCTTCACATTGTTTCCTTTTACAGTCTGAGTCTTTCAGTTTAAAAAACAACAACTTCTTCCACTGTTGAATTAGTTTATTAAACCAGGTATGCCATAATATTGCCTCAAATCCCAACAAATCTGGTACAAAATAAACACACTATAGGATTTGCCACAGCAGATTCTTATCTTCTCCCCATTTACCACCTTTTCATTACACCTTTAACAGTTCTACATAAATTAAAAGGTAAATAGCCACAATAACTTGCTAAGAAAAGGAACTGAGATCTCAAACAAGCATATCCTTCCAAACTAATCTTAGAAGGGAAGGAAGACTAGGAACTGTACAAGAGATGTTGTACATCCTTAAGCTTTTTCATTGCTTAGTTTGGCTATAAAAGAGGCAACAAATTAGTTCAGTTCTTGTTGTATTATTTTCTTAATAACAACAGAGAAGAATAATTTAGTGGAGATATCCAACTACATCCTCATGTTTCTATCATCTTATCTAAAATCCACCTCAGGCAGGGGCGATGACTATTTGTATTTACCAGCAAGCATTCCGTGTGTTTCTTAGCTGATGGACAGTCCAAGCACACCCTTGACAGCACTTTAAATTAAATCTCCCTTAAACATCAGCATGTGAAAGTGTTTCATTTTTCAGCTACATATTTGGATGTATGTTAGATACATTTGTCTCGATACTTTACTATTTTTCTTTATTATCCTTTACATACATTTTGTTCATTTTTTACAGTAGTCCCACATGATTTATTTTACTAAGCAAATGTTAGGTTTCACTGTAATTACTCTCTTTCCTTCGCTCTCTGCCCAGGGGGTGAATTTAGTATATCAGTTCACCTTTTAAACTTGACTGTCACACTTCAGCTTATATTTAAAAGTTAGTAACATAAAACAACAGCTTCTGTATGTTTAATAATTGTTAATTTAAAAATAAATCTGGGTTATGAAAGTCCTCAGCAGCTGGACTTCAGAAAAATAAAACATTTCTACAAAGAAATTTAACCAAAAAAGAATTGCCTGAATGGGGAACAAGAAAAGGCAAAAACCTGAGGGAACCTAACAAAGGAAAAAAACCCCCAACCTCACACTGCTTACTTAGGATATTCAAAATCCTAGATGTTGGATATCCTATCTACTTTATTGACCTGCCCGAATAAGTGAATCTGAAACTGCTGAAGATAGCATAGCAATACTACCACAATTCCTTCCACTTCACTGAAGTACCTTTCTGAATAGTGTCTGTCACTTCCAATTCACTGAATCTGCCTGTTGCTTGTAAAAGCTTTTGTACGTATAGTTATTGATTGGACTATGGGGAGACATTGCAACATTCAAAATACAAGACCTGGTCTCTGGACCTTGTGCTTATGCACACCAAATGACCAACAGCAAGCACTAGTCATAACAACTGTAAGAGATGCCATTAAAAATATCCATATTATTTTTACTTCTTCAAGTAGTAAACTCTGGTAGGAGATTAAACAAAAGGAAGAAGTTATTTGGATGACTATCATCTTAGCCGTCAAAACAAATGGGAAAAGCTGACTTAGCACTGTTACAGAATAATCAGTAAGTAACAATAACTGACAAAAACTTTTCATCAGAAGAGGGGAACTGCACCTTAATTGGCATTCAATTAGCTAATAACACAGACAGCTTTAAAAATAAAAAAATCCCTTGCCCACACTGTGTGGCAACTACTGTACCCAAAAGGGGCACTGAAGGTATGAAATCTCTACCTTTGCTCACTGGAGCTGTGATGTCACACCACCCCACGGGCTCACTGCTACCTTGATGCTTAAAACCCACCTACCAATGTTACTTCAAAGCCCTGATGCATGTTTTACTACCATCCTCCTCCTTCATCCTACACAAACTTTAAAGTTTAAGGTCATATGTACCTAATTGAAAATTAATGCTAAGTTACCATTAATCCATGGTGCCATGCCTTAAGCACTAGAAGCTGCATGCATTATGTTAATGGATATTACAGCACCAAAACCCAGAACTGAGACCCACGTCTTCTGTAGCAAGAGATTTTACCCAATAGCGTTCACAGTCCAAACACATCATGGGATAAAAGAGAAAATCAGTACCAGACAGTGCATTGGAGGCAGTGTCAGTAAGAAGACATCAACTTGACAACTTTCTGGTGAGTTTACAACTCTCACACTAATGAGCTTTCTACTCTGGTTCATACTGACTCAAATCCCATCATCTGGGGCAGTCTTCAAGACTTAAATTAACTGACAAAATATTTTTGACAGAACAAGCAATGTGATTTACAAGCATACAAACTGTAATCTAGCCACAAAAACATGTTTGGAACTGCTAAAAGAAGATTTCAGTGTCCTTTCTCAAAAAAAGGCAGATACAACACTTGTATAGAATACAGTTTACCGAGCTTTAGTCTTTAAGCATCATCAAATTTGATCTTCCTCATTCACCTATCTCTCAAAAAACAGGACGCTGGCAAACACCTGTCTAACAGGAACATATACACAAACAGGTTTATTTCAAACATCAATACTGCTGTAAAGGATGGCCAGATACACTGACAAATTTATATGCTGAAACATTAACCCATTAGGTATCCACACACCACCTGTTCCCTTATGTAAATCCCCTACTAATTATTAATTAATTTAATCCCTCATTTAAAATTTAAGATCTAGCTCTTAGTGGCACCAAAAAAAAGCCCTGCTAAAGACCAAAAAACAAGAAATGTAAATCTGAGCATTTCACTAATTGTTAAGAAGCCCTTCTATACTATTTTTGCGTTTACCTCACTATGAAGTCTTCAGACACTGATACAAACTCCTTGCTACTAAAATCTCAACCAACACAGTAAATAATAATTACCCCCCAGAATATATCTGGAACCTAAAGTTATGTGCTACTCCTCTTACTGACAGAGCAGATCTCTTACTACTTGCTATCATGGTATTTAAGAGAGCAGACAGCTCAAGATATTTGCTTTATTAAACCTTCCCTATTCAAAACACATTCACCAGCCATAATTGCACTTCAGTGTGTACCTCAGTGAACAGAAAGGAGAAGTAAACTTCAAACAAATGATTTAAACAGATGACAAAGAAATGCAGAAAGAATAGAGAAATCTTTTCTTAATCATACAATATCAAATTGTATCATTAAAACTCAACAGTTACGTTTTGAACAGTATTACCTCTCCTAAAAAAACCACCTTTCTCACCCTCACTTTATAGCTTGAAGAGGTACACAGTGGTACACTAAAACCTGTGTTATGTCAGAAAATGCCTTTGCACTGTGAAATGTGAAGTAGGTAAATGTAAAATGCAAAGATTTTACATTGTGAAACATTAAGTATTCTGTTTTTCTTTGCTGGACTGTCCCACCAATGAATACTCCAGAATACCACAAAATTAGGCATAATCAAAGATCATACATAATTTTATTAATCTCTTCATCGCTGTATATACCTTATGAATTTGTAAGCTCGCTACCAAGAGACATTTCACTAAAAAGAAGATGAGTAGAGATTTTATTTCCATTACTGCTGCTATGCTCTTGAACTCTTCCACTCTCAGGTTTCTCAATACTTGTTTCAAGTATTTTCAGCTGGAACACAGTACAAAATGCTAAACTGTGTAACATGTTTCACTGTTAATTGTCATTCACCTGGGAGAATAATTTCATTTGTAATACCTTTTGAATTTGTGTCTCTCTCATAATGATTCATTTGGAAACACCTATCAGAATTAGGGTTTGTTTGCTGGGATTTTTATTAGCAATAAAAGCAGTTAAAAGCTTAATGGCTAAGCCTTGTAAAGTTTTTCATACAACTATACCCTCCATCATAAAGCTATATTGACACCAGCAGGATGTGACAAGCTGTCTGTATTTTTCACTTTCTGATTCTATAAAATGAGCTCTTATATCCCAATTCAGTGAACTTTATCATTGCTACTTCATAATATTACCTTTCAAAAATATGTCCTTACCATAAAAAAAAGCTTTTAATATAATACGGCTCTCTCCTTAAAGCCTGGATTTAACAATATTAGGTTGACTTGAAAAAATTAACAGAAAAATATTTAAATAACAACTAAGAACTTCATCAGCTCAACTCTTAGTACAACGCAAGTGGTAGAGGTAAGCCTCTTTTTAAGAGGGAGGTTGCAGAAATACAGCAGGTAAGAATTTTTAGAGTTTCTATTTTCCTTAAAGCACCTCACCACTATGTTGAATTACCTCAGCTAACTGTGCTGAACTAAATCTAGCCAACAGGGTTTGTAGTTACATGCCCTTTCAGTTTGTAAATGCAGAATGGATATAAAAACTGAATGACTGAGTAACAGGCAACAAGAGCTGAAAAAAAAGGTAGGTGTTCAGAACTCCGTATTTATATGCATAATCTTTAAAGCCAACTATAGAAATTAAAAGCAGAAGCTCCTTGGTACAGAAAAAAAAAAAAAACGAGTTTCATTTCAGGATACCCACTAAGTGTAAACACCAGTAGAATTATTCCAGGAAATATAAAAACCCACGTTTTTAAGGGCTCCCTTACATTGTATCCAAAACTATAACAGATTAATTTATTAAGCAAAACAAACCATGAGTTAGTGGTATTAAAGAGACACCATATGTTTACCATGCTTACATTTAATCCTAAAATATTTCCGCTACTTAGAGATGTTAGCACTCATTTTTATAAAAGCAAATGTATAATTACATAATGAATTAACAACTACGTAAAAGACACCACAACTACAATTTGCATGGCATAGCTCCTATCATCCCC
>VZTR01006152.1:37880-49224 GCA_013400775.1 Chaetops frenatus | reverse complement strand
GCGGGGCGGCGCGGAGCCGAGGGAGCCCGGGCCGGGCGGGGACTGAGCTGCGCCGGTGGCTCCGGAGAGGTCCCCCTCAGCGGAACCACTCCTTGGGGCTGAGCCGGTGGTGCCCTGGGCACCCTCGCTGGAGTCGGGGACCGCAACAGGGAGAGGTGCCCGGTGGCAACCGCGGGCCCGGCCGTGCGCCTGACGGGCCTGGCCGGGCCCAAGGGAGGGGGGATGGAGGGCGGCCTGGAGGCTCGTGGGTTTTTCCCGTAAGACCTTGGCTGAGGACACACATGGTGCAATGGGTGGGTGTGTAATGAATGATGTGGCCTTTTGTATTCGGAGAGCGGCTATCATCCCCCCCTCCTCGGTGCAGCCCACATTACACAACCTGCTCGTTAATCTGTCCTGTGCGCAGGGGGCCCCGGGCAGATTCCTTCAGCTCTCCAGGTGCCAGGCTCCTGCTTCCTACGTGTTGGACAGAGGAGTCTCCGCAGTCGGTCGGTCCTGGGCAGACGTGTCTCATGCTGCCTGTCGGTGCAGCCGCGTTTTCGCCTTCTCTTTCCCTGGTAGCTGTTTCTCCATGTGCACTACAGGCTCTGTGGCGCACATTGGCACAAATCGACACCTTAGGGGCTCTCACCGTCTGCGTTTGTCGGGACATCAGAACCTGGGGTAATTTGGTCTTCACAAAATGTTATCAAAGAGCAGGGCTGTCTTTCCTAATTGGTGTTACAACTTAAGCTGAATGTAGTACTAGTTACTTTCAGTTCTGATGGCTGGCATAAAGTGCAGTGCAGGCTGGTTCCTGCACATACCAAGTTTCAACACCTCCAAAAGAGAAACTGATTTTTAGTATTTCTAAAAATCAAATTTGGAATTATCTTATGAATTACTATATTAACGCTGTCTTTACATATTCCTAGTATTTTGTAGTGAAGTGCAGGCATGGTGTAAGGACAAGAAAAAAAGATGAGGAAGTTAAAATTATTTGTTTCCTTTAGTTTCCTTTTTTTTCAATTCTGTTTTGAGTCTTTGAGAATGTGTTCTCTCGGGCTTTCTGTAGTGCCATGAAGGCTGAAATACGTTAAATACTTCTCTTCCTACCATCACACTAAGAAAGGAAGCATTAAACTGAAGGCATGGTAACACAGCAATATTTACAGGGACTACACAAGGTAGTTGCAACAAAACGGTTTGGAAGTGGAGCAGTTTTTAACCTATTCAACATTTTTTTTCTCCCTGCCCTTCCAAAGCTACAATTATGCACATTGCTGGAAGTTGATTTTCTCCAGTTTTCTTCCTGTACCTTCCCAGTTTCAGAAGGTCTCTCTCCTTTCCAAAGCAAGCATCTTTAAAAAAACCCTGAATTCTTATGATGACACAGAACCGAGCTACTGGGCTGGTCGCACAAATTTCTTCAAAGGCTTTTCAGGCACTTTCAACAAGGTGCTAAAGCTCTGAAACATTGTTGATATTATACAAAGAAATGAAATTACTTTCTGAAGTAAAATTCAGTTAAACGCAATTTGCATTGCACAAATTTTCCAGCATTCAACCCTTTTGATTTCATTACTTTGGACACAAGCAGCAGGCAAAGCATTGCTGGTAATCTGATCATTGTTCATTGCTCTATTCAGTTTTTTCTTTACGCTGTCTAAAGTCACGTAACTCCAGTGACCCATCTCAGTTTAACAGTCTGTGCACTTTTCATTTGCAGTTTAGCACAAAAAAAAAAAAAGAGAACTCCAATAATAAATTGTGTAGGTATTACAGAGGCCCTTGTATACAGTGACACACCAGGTGTACAACTGCACCATCTGCTACCTTTCCTAGCAATATTTTTATCATGTCATCCCTTTACACATGAGCTACTTGGTAGTAGTCCAGATCTTGCAAGTTGTTTCCATTGGAAAGCAACCTAATTATTTTCAGTCTCCTAGTGCCCTGAACACAAGAAAAGGCAGAAGGCAGTTTCTTTCTTACAGTTCCAAGTCTCTGTTTAGCCACAACTCTTCCCAAGAAGTTTGTGAATTACATTTCTTTATAGTCATTCCGTGTTTTTTGTTCTCAGTTGAATTTTTGAAAATAAGCTATATGCAGTCAGATCATGATCACACTGGTCTTAAACATGGCTTGCTTTTGCATGTGAATTACTAGTTCTTTGGCTGTCAAAATGTGGAAAGGAGTTAAATTGCTCCATGTACTTATCTGGATAAAGAACATACCCAACCAATGGTATGGTGGTGGACAAACAGGTTTTCTCCCCTCCTGTAGGGCAGCATTTGCTACTGTCGAAAAGCTGAGATATGTTACAGCAGTAGGCCATTAACAATTCAAACAATGTCTCACAAGAATATCTTTGTTTTGTCTGCAGTATACTTGATTTAAATTATTTTAAAACCCAAGTGCTGCATTTATTTTGTAAATTGCATTACTTAAAATGTCATTCAAAGCAGAGTTAGACTCTTGAAATAAATTGAAGTATAGATACTACAGGCACCAGTTGCATTTATCTGCTGGATTTACAACATTGAACAAGCTCATTTTTTTTTCTGATTACTATTTTCTGAAAGAGTCAGAAATATTACATTGGCACCCCTTAATAATTTGATAACTGCTTTTCATACCACACTTACTGTGATTTTTCCCAGGATGAACAGCAGATACTCTGCTCACAATACCTGGGATTTGCCAATATCACTAGTTCAGGAGGCTCCATAGTTGGTGTGTTTCAAGTCTATTGGAAGTTATTGTGAATTATAGCTTTAGCAAAATTTAAAACTTGTAGTTCCTCAGATCTTTTCTATTTCTTGTGTAATAAGAATTGACTTTTTCAAATGCAGAACAGTAACAGCCAATAATCTAAAATTTTCTAGTCCCATAATGGAAATCCATGTATTTTGATTAAGAATATCTGATTTGGCACTATTTTCCCTTTAATTTCCCACCTTTCCTTGCTTTAGTTAGTAGAGGAACAGTAATATGTGCCCCCTTACCCACTTTTCACCAAATTTGTGACATGATCATTCTCTTTCCCCACAAAAAGACTCATTAGCAGCTGCTGATTGTTGGATCAAACAGAAGTTACATGTCCTACTCTAGAAAGCAGCAGAAAAACATTCAGTTCCACAGGTGAAAGGGACTGAGGCTTTTAAAATTAACCATACAGCTAGGTGGACAAAAGCAAAGTTCTGAAGACAAAGGATGTTTAGGCAATTGATTTTATTACTAAGGGTAGATTTTTGTAGACATAAAAGGTATAGGAGGTACAAGCTATTAAGAATTACCCAATGGAATACAGAGATTCAAGACTGAAAAAAAGACAGAATTACAGTTATATGTGAAGACTGGTGTAAAACAGGAAAAAAAATGCTTGAATGATGTTTTCAAGTGCTAAAGGAAAACAAGCTTTGATAGCCAGCACAAAATAGGCCTTTGACACTTACATCCCAAACTAATTTGGGCAGTTATCTATGGAACTGCTGCTGTTTATTAATTCTCTGAATACCTGAGATTTCACTCCAGTACTATTTACCTTAATTTTTATCTTCTGTGAAGGCAATCACAGTGTAGTCTGTATCCAGCTCCCCAGTATGTGAACACATTGACAAACTGGAATGAACCCTAGTGGGCGTCAGTGAGATTATTAGAGGCTTGGAATATAGAGTGTACTGTGCTTCTTCACCCTGGAGACCGAGGAGGGAAATTTCCTGTCTCACTTACCTAGCAGATGAATGTAGAGAGGAAGAGACAGTGTCTAGGTCACAGTGAAAAAAATGTGAGAAACGGGGAAAGTGCATCTAGGAAGATTCTGACTACCTCACAAGGGAAGTGAATGAAGTCTGAGAATGGCAGAAGTAAAAAGGTTGTGATTGAACACAAATATGGGGAGGTCTGCATGCTCCCCATCAGGATAACCTTAACAACACGAAGTGATTGGATATTATAAAATTGTCTCACTGATTAGATTAAAATGGGAAACAGCCACCAGGTGTCTGCCTAGAAAAAAGTCTGTCCATTAGCAAAATTCAGTCTGAATAAAGTCAGTGCAGAAACACTCCAAACAGGGTGGCCTGAAGGTAGCATCCAAGAGCATCACAGATATATAGCTCCTGGCAGGTACCCATGCTCCACAGCATCCTACAAGGAACTCCCAGTTAAAGAGAAGAATCCTACTGTACAAAACCATGGAGAGGAGAGTAGGGCAGCCCATCCCTGGGATAGACGGGATGTATTACTGTGGAAAACCTTATATATCAAGTGTAAAAGGATGAGTGTACTTGCAGTATGAGGGAACTCCATAGTTTCCCACATCTGCTATGTCCTTCTTGTCTTTATGTGCTTTTACTATGATGAACTGAAAGTTGTTATAGAGTTGAATTGAAATTTTAAAGGCAAGTACAGGGTTTGCATGCCCTATCTAAAGACACACTGATTTACTGGGGAATTGAAGAAGGCAAACCAAGATATGCATAGCTTCCTACTAGCAGTGTGGAAGTGCATGACAATACTGAGCAGCACTGCCCTGTTCAGATACTATCATTAATATGCTCCTGTGAATGGGGAAGAAGGGTTCATCACCTCCAATTCTCACTCCTCTAAAGTCCAAACGTAATTCAAGTTCTGTCTTCAGAACACGCATCAGTGAAACTTGATGATTAAGTATGTGCAAATTTATAAGGACAAGAATCAGCTACTGCTGTTACTCCACCACTAAAGTAAGATTAAGTCACCAGCCCACTAGGAAATACCCATTGCATACGTTTAGGTTTTGTTACTGGCACAGGTTACATGTAGTATTGAGACTGAATGTCTTCTACTATGTGTGCATTTCTGTCTTGAGCATTCCCATGTATCTAAACGCTGGTATCCAATTTTCTGCAGCTACACTTTAAGAGTTCTCATTTGAATCAGAAATTGAAGCAGGCAACTTGATCTTCTGGCACTGTCCCTATCGTTTCTTGTCAGACCACTGTTTAAACACTATTACCTCACAAAGAGGCTTTCCACCGATAAGGAATTTGCGTTGTTATTGAGATAATTATCAATGCATTAGGATCGTATATATCAAAATTAACAGCAGTCATGCAGGTGACCATCAGGACAAAAGTAATGCCACTTGCTGTGGTTATATGTAGTATAAACCCGTATCAATACAAAAAATCAGGTTACAATTGTCAATGGTTATTACACATTAAGAGCAGGATATTGACCTCACACTTTGAACTATTGCACTTAAAGAAGTTAGGTGAAATTTATTTAATCTACCTGTAGATACCAACACTGCAAACTGAATTTGCAATCCCATGCACCCTTTACAGAATACACTCTCATCTTCAGAGAGTTCTTCATCTAACCTATTTTAGGTATCTCTTAGCATAGGAGATCTGAGACATATGCCTAAAAAGTGTGAAATTCCTTTCACTAATAAATCTGTATTTCTCCAGTTAAGTCCCTCCCAGCTATTAATAAACCCCATCAAATTTCAGCCTGATTTTAAGATCCAAATTCAACTTGTGAAGTATAACTGATTTTTTTTTTTTATAGTAGGATTATGCAAATACATACAAAAAAGGTAACAATAATCTTCTTGGAACAACATTATTTCTGTTTTGATAACTTTCCCAATACTGACAGAAAATACTTGCTTAATAATGATACAGCAAAATTCCAGCAAATCTGAAATACTATTTTGAGTTCTATCTCTCAGTAATTATTTAAATCATGTTGCACATATTAAAAAAACAAAACAAAACAAAAAAACGGTGTTATTAATGCTGTAGTCAAGCACTCAGAAGCTTAAAAATAATTACGATAAGGTCATCTATGAACTCTCAGTCTGGCACCCTCAAATATATTTCTTCAATTACAGAAGATTTTTTCCCCCATCTCATTTGTAAGGATAAACAATGCTCACATAAATAAGCAGTGCTTTACTACTTTTCTTACTGCCAAAGATGTTAAGTCTAACCTTGGATTCATCCTCAATACCGAATTACACATTTTCTCACTGTTTCTTCTGCAATAATGCAGATGGATCTGATTAATTACTGCTTATCTCCACAACTGCCCCACTAATGTAAGGACTGGAATGGATTTTTATACACCAAGAACTGAAGACAAGGAGATTAAAAATCAGAAGTATTAATTAGTTTTGCGTACAGCCTGAAGTGGTTCAAGACCGTTCATAATTCTACATAATTTCATATATATTTAAGTACAGTATTAACAGACTTAAGTTGAAACTGACTGCTCAGCACTTTTGAGAATCAGATTCAAGAAAATCACATTCAATTTTATACCTGATTTTGGATAATCAGTAGCAAAGTAACTTGTTTGACTACCTTTCCTCTGAATTTCTAAGGGACCACATGACAGAACAATATAAGGAATTCACCTTATCTGCTGCACCAGTTGCAAACTCTCCCTCTCGCCCCATTTCCCACGAACGTTTCTGCTAAGGAATCCTGTAAATACTACCACCATTTACAAGCCACATTACATAAGCCATTAAGTCCACAGCACAAACCAGTCTAACAGATTACAAGAATGTACTACAACATACCTCTTGAGGGGGCAAAGCAGTTACACACTCATTCTAAAGCATCCAAAATTAAATGTTACATTAAAGCCTGTCTTCCATGCCAGGTTTTAGCCTTAGGACACAGTAATTCTGTCTAAGCATTTTTTCACTTGAATTTGTAAATATGCATATATATATATATACACACACACATTACATGGAATTTCATTAAACTTGTTTTCTGTAGTTCCATCTGCTATCCTATCTTCACAACTGAAGTATTGTTGAAAACTACCAGTATTGTTACAAAAGAAGATTTTCTGTTCCTTAGAGTCATGTCTTAACAGAGTTCAGAAGTTGACATTTTGCTTTAAACAGACACATGCTTATGCAAATTTTTCCTTTTACTGAAATCAACTGAAGTCAAGCCCAGTCTCAAGTTTAGAGTTCAATGAACTTCCATCACTAACGTGTTAGAGCTCTTAACTGAAACACAACCCTCCTTACCCATGATGAATTCTGTAAAGACAGAGCAAAATCTGATCTATGTACAGAAATTGCATTAATAATTTTAAGTAAAAAAATTCCAGGCATTTTACTTGTAGTTGTTTTACAGATTTCTCCTAATTTCATGGGTGACCAAATCAGGACTTTTAACTTGGATGCTAATCTGTGTTAAACCATTATTTACATCAATCAGCGTGGTGTAATGAGGTTACAGAATTTGTGAAGATTTTGCCTTTGTAATTGTTCCTATAACCTAGTCCATCTTAACAACAAAAACATTGATGACTTTGGATGTCATTTCAAAAGATCTCATTTCCTCAGTCAAATGAAGCTGTATTCCATTTAACAAAATACCTTTTAAATCATGTTCAGCTTCCAAAGGAAAGATGATCTGAAGTTTATTTTACTACTTCAAAGACTGTGCTATATTATGTTCCTTTAGGCATTTTAGAATCATACAGTGCTCTTTATAACGAGGCTGTAGCTTCTTCCAAAAGCAATCCTTTAGAAACCTCATTGATTGATACTGTGTTCTCACCTCACTGTTTAGAAAGGAAGAGCTGTATTAGCCAAAGTTTAACTTTAGGCAGATAGGAGTATCAATCACCTCAGCTGGCTACTAAGAACACCTTCCAGTTCTCATTTAGTCACCAGTCCAGAAACTCACATAACAGGTATTTGCTCACACAATTTTTGGGACAACTTGTCTGTACATAACTTCAGTCTTGACAATGAAGCACTCTATTATACTATTTTTACCTGAATTCTAATGGTACTGATTGAAGTGTTCTCTGAGACTTACTGATTCATATCCTCTTCTGCTTTACTGCAAAAACAGCTCCAAGAACACTAAGCAAGTAACCCGTTTTGGTACTGGGGACAGCAAGTCACAAGTAAGCTACATGAAAAAATACTGTACTTTCTGCTATTAATTTTTGTCCACATTTATTTATGAGTAAAACAAAGAGCAAACATTACAGCAAAGGGGACATTCAGGCCCAGATTAAAAAAAAAAAAAAAAAGAAAGAAGAAAACAGATGCCTGACTAGGTTCTGAATTTAGGCACCTCAAGATTGCTGACAAAATACACAAAAATAAGTGAAAGTGATGAGCATTTCAGCAAACTTCGTAAGTGCATTTCAGTATTTATTTAGATGTTTTAAGCTCTCGCACTAGATTTTACAAGCTGGTGAACACTGGCAAAAGTATTTCTCCCACAGAACTATAACCACACATTCCCAAGACAGTATAAATATATGGTTGAACTAACATTAATACACATCACCATTTCATCAATTACATAATAAAACAAATTATCAAGTATCCAAATATTAAGTTACGCAGCTTGAAAGGCATACAAAATATTACAGAGGTCTGCCCAAGTCATAGCAGAAACTCAAGGAGGAAAAACGAAAAGAAAGAAAAAGATCACACTTTCAACAAAGCAATAGTTGGTTAACAACTCTCAATAGATACAGTAAAAGAAAACTACAAGATTTTTCAGAAATTTTCTGATTAAGAATTTTTAGCTACAATAACAAAGCATTTCTACATTTTAAAAAAATATTTACTAAAGTAAAGGGCATATTCTATACTTCCTGCACAAGACAAAGGCAACATTTTACTAGAAATATTAAATAGCCCCTCCCAACCTTTTCAGGCCCTCTGTTAAGTTGCACATGAAGTGCCAACATTAATTTTACTGTAAGGCTTTTTGTCTGGAGACATTAAAGACTTGTGTGCTTCTGTACAATTTAAAAGACCTTCTACATGAATAACCAGAGTAATGACTTGTAACATGGAAAGGTTCAGGTAACAGAAAAGTACAGATGCAGGGGTAAAATGTTGCTGTAAGTCATAGTATTAAAAAGACAGACTGTGCAAATCCTGATAATTCTAGTGCGATTGTGGGAGACAAAACATACAGTGAGCAGGCAAGACTACTTTAGAGGCCATATTCTTCAATATTGAAATGACTCTAGAAAAAAAAGATAGTAAGGTCCAGATAAGCTGGTAGTTCTCACATCATCAGAGCTATGCTCATTTTAAAGAAAAACATGTAGCTGATATGCTGGGTATTTTGGCACCTAATCTCTCTACAGATTGATTTATTTTAGTACCCCAATTTTTAGTAGTTGAAACTAGGTCAGTAAGACTCAATGGCATGATTAAAGGATATTTGATCTGATAATTAATGAACAAGGAGACAGCTCAGAAACAGGGTACAGCAAAAACATTTACTGGGTCTCCAAATAGACAGATATTTATCTAAACATAGAATTTGCATTTCTACTGAGCTTTTAGCCTAATAAATACTCCTAAGGAAGCTTCCTTTACTACTGAAAAATACCAGACTGATGTCTTTGGCATGCAGTCTGCTTAATTCTAGTTTCCATCCTTTATTCCCAAAGAAGTACCATAGACTGTTGAGCTTTACTGAATACAACAATTATTTCGGTGACCATTGGAGTCCTTAAAGCGCAGACGCATCTTGGGGCGGTATTTCTCCAAGTACAGAAGTTGCTTGCTGTTGAAAGCTCCACGCCGCTTCCTAGATGGAAAAAACCAGATTTGAAACAGAACATTAATCTACTGCCCAGCGAAATAATATCACCAACCAGAGAAAAATATTTTTAGGTCACTTGAAAAAGCCACCTTTAAGTCAAGGCTGTAACCAAAGTAGGGATAATTGGAAGTTAAGTGCCAGGAAAGAGGGTGGTAGCTTCCTTTCACAAATACCTCACTGGACCACATGCTCAAAGGAGTGCATAGCATTTTAGATAGTTCTAGCCTATGATAAGTAAAAGCCAGAGATTTTACATTAAGATCTTTAGAAGAAACTTCAAAAGGAACCTACAGAGCAGATGCAAGATGGTCTTCTTGAGAGCTAAAGTTATTAATTCTCTTAAAATAATTATGAAGAATACACCAATAGTAAGAAAGTACATAAACGTCTAAAATCCCCTTAATAAGATGAAGAGAAACTGAGCTTTGTTTTCTCAAAGCGTATATACATGGAAAAAAAGGTACATGTTGGCTGACTGACTGGAGTATGTACCTGGTTTCCTATTCCTCATTTCATATACAATCAGTACAAGCTGAATTTAATTCTTCAAAGGCTTGGCAATTACACAAGAAGTATTTTGTTATAAACAGATGCAGTTTCTTTTAAATATAGCTGAAACCTGAGAAATTAAAACTGTTCTCATCCAACTTACATACACTGATTAAAAAATTCAAGGAAATATTTGCCTTCAGTAGACCACCAGAAAAGGCAAAGGTATTCTGATTATGTAGAATAAATAAAGAGGACTCTGTAAATATAACTGAAAGTTAGGGGGGTTGTTACTGGTCATTTTTGGTTTTTTTTAAACCTCCTCAAGTAATTATGTATGGATTCTGGTTTCAACTGAAAAATACGCATTCCACAGGTCCAAGTCCTACAACACTAACTGTATGCAATACAATTTCAGATGTTCTAAATTAAATACCTTACAAAAAAAAACAAAAAAAAAAAAAAAAAAGGCATTAAACACAAGAATAACATTAAGGATTTCCTTCAGCGCCCAAGGATGTATCAACATACTGAATCTTGGGAACAGCTACATGTTAAGTGTCATACTTACTGTCTTATGAATTGCACTGCATCTTCATACTTCATTCCACATTCTATCAGTGCAAGAGCAACTAAGACCGGAGCTCTGGTTCAAAAAAAAAAAAAAAGAGAATTTTAGTTTTTGTCAAAGCATACTCAGAAAAACAATTTACTTTACCCAATTATCTCTTCTACATATATGATGTCTCTTTGCTGGGAAAGCAGAAAAGGCAGAAGGAATTTCTATATTCACTGAGACATTGTATCACCTGGTTTTCAGTTAGCCATTCTCATTAAATAGGGGTTTTAAATTAACTCTGGTCAACCTTAGCTTCCTTCATCTGACTTTAGGTATAGGAGAGGACAAGAGAAATAAAATGCAAGTAATCTTTAACCATTTGTTTCAAATCAATTGATTCTGAGGAAGAGTTGTGTAGAGTTTTCTATTCTCCACAATGAATCACCATTCAAAGCAGTCAGAATGCCAAAGCAGAAGTCAGAAGAAGGGTCGAGTTCAGTAAGAACTGACAAATCCTAGAACTAGTGTCACTAGTTTTTTTTATGAACAGATGCAATCCCCAGGCTGCTGCACTCCCCTGAGGATTTCCTTGTTTGCCACGGTGTTCTTACTCTGACAGAATCAATTTTCAGTTAAAAAATCTTGACTTAAATCAAACTCAAATACATTAGTGATTTATGACTCAAAGAAAAAACAAAAAACCAAAAAA
>VZTR01006151.1:293512-310006 GCA_013400775.1 Chaetops frenatus | reverse complement strand
GGAGAGAGCAGAGGGTCTGGAAGGAAATGTCAGAAACCCCCTGGAGTCCAGGCTCCTGCCTGCTTCAAGCACCAGCCAAGCCCAGCTTACCCATTTGTTCGGTTTATTTAACTCCAAAGAGGTGCACACTAAAGCATTAAGATTTACTGGTTTGGATTCCTCTCTGTACAAGTTCTTTCAAACAGCTCAAATGCACAAGGCTTTACAGATAGAAGCGCTGAAACACAAGATAAAACAAATCTAAATTTCCAAATCACTCCATGAAGAAAAGTTGTAGAAAAAAAAAAAAAAAAAAAAACAAAAAACCAAAAAAAAAAAAAAACCCCCCCCCCAAAAAAAAAAAAACAAAAAAAAAAAAAAAAAAAAAAAAAAAATCCAACAAAAACCTGCAGCACTCCTCGGGGAAGGGACAGACTGCACGAGGAGGGACACAGAGGGGGGCAAGGCAAGGGATGGAGGCTCTGCCCAAAGCTGCTCCGTGCTGGAGGCTCAGGGGATGGAGTTCAAGAGATCCTTGAGGAAGCTGTCGGGGTCGTTGATTTCTGACAAGAGTCCTTTGAACAGAAGGAGACAAGAGAGAAGGATCAGCCCCACCAGGCTCTTTGTCCTGCCCCAGGAGGGATTTGTGCTGGGCCATGTGTGTGAGCTACTGACAGCTGCAGGGTTATTTTAAGGCTGGACACGAGCAGGGTAAAATCCTGTTGGGTGCATGTGCAGGGGGGGAGCTGAAATGTGAATTTAGTGAGACATTGAATCCATATGGAACTCGTTCTTGGGCAGCTCCAGGGACCCAGCTCTGCTCCCTGTGCTGGACAGCAAGAGACTGGCCTAGGGCACAGCTCTTGAGAGCAGACAGAGCAGCTTCCCTGCACCTTTTCAGCATCTCCTGACTCCTGGAGGCACCAAAACCCTTGGGGAGGAACTCTGGCTGCAGCCAACTGCTGCCACTGGTGCCTGGTCACATCTGCTCACCAGCCTTCCACCACAGACACCCCCCCTCCCCACAGAACGGCTTCCAGCTGTGCTACAGATGTTTAGCAGAGCAGGGGGGAGGCCTTCCTGCCTGGGGCTGGCTCAGGTGTGTGTCCCAGCAGTTTTGGGACAGCTCAGGCCGTGGCTGGGCTGTGCTGCTGTCCCTCCCCTCCCTGGCTCGTCCCCACGAGCTGCAGCAGTGTCAGGAATGCTGCTGTCTCCAGCCACGAGCTGCACGAGGCAGCCTATAAAAGGGCAAGCAAACACTCACCAGCCACATCCAAAAACTCAGAAAACGTTTCCACTGGCATGAATTCCTCCTGGAAGGTTTTCAGGGCCTTGTCTGCAGCCTCATGGATTGGCATGTCATTGTGGCGGATGAACTCGGCCAGAGAGAAGGACCAGCCTCCCTCTGTGTTACTGGTAGGCACCTTCTGACAGGGGACAATGACACCAAATCAGGCCAAAAAGGAACTATTTAATTAAAAAAAAAAAGTTACTGCAAAGCCTGGTGCCTTCTCCCATTGCTCCTGGGTTTCCACCCCTGCCTCTGGCAAACAACCCACAGAGAAAGAAATTCCCTGACTGCAACTTCATGATCTTTTTTTTTTACAGAGTGAAACGAGGTCCCAGGCATTTTCTCACCCTGAGAGCTGAACCCTCTTTGGAAGCTGCAGGTTTCCTTCTGCCCCTGCCTCCTTCCTCACCCAACCATTTCCCTGGAATGTCCTTCCTTCCATGAACAAAGAGCAGGAAAACCAAGCAAATACACAATGCAGGGGCGCTGCCAACTGGAAAAGTCTCTCAGTTCCTCAGCTCCTGAACTGCAAGGGGCACCAGGGAGCACAGGCAGCTTCCCGTGGCCTTTCTGGTTTTGCAAGGTGCTGAAGGAAAAAGAAGGGGAATTTCCTCCCTGTGAGGGTGGTGAGGCCCTGGCACAGCATTCCCAGAGCTGCTGTGGCTGCCCCTGGATCCCTGGGAGTGCCCAAGGCCAGGCTGGACAGGGCTGGGAGCAGCCTGGGACAGTGAAAGGTGTCCCTGCAGGGTGGAATGGGGTGGGATGGGATGGGGGGGGATGGGCTTTAAGGTCCCTTCCCACTCTGCCACTCTGCCATTCTGGGAAGTTTTACCTTTCCAAGGATCTCGGAGAAGGGGCTTCAAATTTTGATTTCTATTTCAAACTCATGTAGCTGCTTGGGTGAGGAAGCTGCTAGAGCTGAATTGGAGCTTTGTTTGAAAAAAAAAAACTTTTTTTTTTTCTTTTCCTGGAAAGACTTTTACAACTTCCTCCAGGCACAGCTTCTGACAGATCTGGGGAGCCAATGGATTGGCTAACTTTGAGACAGGCACTCCATGTAGCCATTTGAACATCAGAATCACCTTTGTGAAAACCCACATTTTAAGAGTGTGAAGTTAGAAACCTCTCTCTCTCTCTGTTTCTGGCCATGGAGAAGGGAACAGAAGGGGCCTGTTGGTCCTTGGGGCCTTTTGTGTTTCTTGTGGGAAAACCTCCATGGTGAGACAGGAGAGACTCTTCTTCCAATTGAACTGATGAAAGTTTATTTTAAAGGTGGTAAACTGACCAAAGACCTCTAAGTTTTGTTTCTCTGTGTTGTTGATGGAAAAGAGTTGTTGGTAAAGAAAGACAAATGAGGTGGGGGGGGAGAAGGAACATCTGGGGGTCGATTTTGGTTTTTTTCTTTGCCTTTCAGTTCTGTTAATAAACCATCCATTCACCTTCAAAGTTTTAGGCCTGCTCTGCATTTCTCTTAATCTTCATCTCACAACAGCATTAAAACCACTGCACTAACTGGTGCTCCCACCCAGCTGTGAACAAACCCAAACCCAGAGGAGCTGCAGAGCTGCCCTTACCTTGAACATGCTGTAAATGAGATCCACGAGTGCCCAGAAGAGCAGGCCCGAGCGGTAGCTGGAATATTCCTTCACAGCCTTGTCTGCCAGTCTGCCAGGGGGAAAGCAGGCTGCAGTTAATCACTGCATGGTTTGAGAGCTCAGGCTTGGAGAACACACCTGAGAGCTGCCACAGCCAGGGCCCAGCACTGATGTGCAAAGGGGATGGCTCTGAGAGCCTCCAGGCTCTTTAGCCTGGACAAAAGGAAGACTCTGAGGTGACTTTATCACTTCTCTACAACTCCCTGGAAGGTGGTTTTAGCCAGGTGGGTGTAGCCCTGATTTTCAGCCTGAGATGTTTTCATTTCTAAAATTCTGTTCTCACGGAATGCTAGGTAAACATGGAGAAATGTTTTTGCTAAGTTTATCTTGTTTCGAATTCTTGTTAAGAGGAGAGACTCCTTGATGGGCCTCTGTTTTGACCAATATGGCTGAAGAGCTGTTAACTTTGCCCCCCAATCATATGGACCTGTGTAAAACTCTATAAAAAGAGTTAGAAATGTCAATAAAGTGGAGTATTTTCAGCCTTCCGATAAATGGAGCCTACGTGTCTGAATTTGTGTCCTACAACAACAGGTTGGGGTTGGTCTCTTTCTCCAGGCAGCACTGACAGAACTGACAGAGGACACGGCCTCGAGCTGTGCCAAGGGAAATACAGGCTGGATAGCAGTAGTTTTTTCCAGAAAGGGTGATAAAATACTGGAATGGTCTGTCCAGAGAGGTGGTGGAGCCACCATCTCTGGGTGTGTTCAAGACAGGACTGGATGTGGCACTCGGTGCCATGATCTGGTTGAGGTGTTGGGGCATGGGTTGGACTCGATCATCTTGAAGGTCACTTCCAACCCAGACATTCTGTGAATTCTGTGAATTCTGTGTGAATTCTGTGAGTGAGCCTTGCTGGGTGTCCTTGGCCATGGAACCCACACTGGGCACCTGAGGTCCCTGTCAGAATCCAGGGCCCAAAAAACCTTCAAGGCCCTGGGCCAGCTCGCTCTGATTTTGAAATGTGCACTGGATTCAGCTTAAGGCCATGGGAAAAACTCCCTAATTTAGTGGTTTATAACAAAGATCTCGGCCTGTAGTTTAGGAAAAAGTGTGTTAAGTTAGACATTAGAAAGGTTTGCAGTGTGAAGTTTAGATACAGAAGTAGTTATAGAACAAGGTAAAAAGTTTAGGGCGTGGTAGGATGGGGTGAAAGTAACAGGGATAAATGGTACAGCACTGAATTGGATGAAAAATGCCACAGTGTGACGGAAATGTGGTGAAAAAGTGATTAACTGTTGGTGTGAAAATGCAAATATATGTACGTGTTAATTATCTATTGGCTGTGTAACCTTTAAAAGACCTTGCAGCTGACAATCTTGCTCTCTTTTCTTCTGTAATGGCTGAACTCTTCCAGCCTCTGTGAGGGAGCCCTCAAACTCCTGAGAACTTGTAGCAATAAATGCATCTTGAAGCACACCAGAGCACAGGTGTCTCCCTCATTCCCACCATCTGGAGAGGCAGCCCCTTTGCCCCAGCTGTGCTGTGTGACCAGCTCTGCCAGTAAAACCTTCTTCCCCTGCAAGGAAACCAGCAGAGAGGGAAATGCAGGGCTAAGGCTGCACAGGAAGGAGGAAAAAACAATGCACAGCCCTTGTTTGTGTGTTCACTGCTGGGAGAAAAGCAGATTTCCTGAAGGAATAACCAAATCCAGGTCTCACACACACAGGAGGTTCCAATGAGAGAGCAGCTTTGTGCTTCTAACTCATATAAAAGCATTTCTGCAAGACTCTGAGGGAAATCTCTTGCTCTCAAAGAAATGGAGGGATTTCCATTTAATATCTCCTTGGTTACTCTCCTGCCAGGAAAGGACTTCTCCTGGAAATCCAGCACGTGGATTTAGAGCAGCAGGAATGCCCAGAAAGGTGCAGAACTGTGCTGGGACAGCAGCTCCCAAAGTCTGCAGGATTAATCACAAACAGGTTCTGGCAAGGCACAACCTCCTGCCAGCAGCTCTCATGGGTTTGGAATTTTCCGAACCGTGTTCCTCAGGTACATCTGCCCCACCACGTGCTGCTCCCTGTTCAACACTTCTGAGCTCTGGAAAAACAATAAAACCCTTTTTTTATGCACCCAGGACCAGCTCAGCTGCTGCTGCTGCACCTCAGCATCACAACAGGGGGTTCCAACTGCAACCTGCCCCAGGCTGGGTTTGTTTTTTTTTTTGGGAGGGGAAAAAGGAACATTTTGTTGCTCTTATTAAAATGCTCCATTTGTGTGTGTGCCCTTAAAACAGAGTCTTAGTAGGTGGCAGCCTGCTCGGGCAGC
Organism: Chaetops frenatus; assembly: GCA_013400775.1. Classification (NCBI taxonomy): domain Eukaryota; kingdom Metazoa; phylum Chordata; class Aves; order Passeriformes; family Picathartidae; genus Chaetops; species Chaetops frenatus. The sequence goes on along the minus strand of VZTR01006151.1, from coordinate 304,813 downwards.
TCAGCTTAATTATTTAGAGGAAAACCAATTAGTAAAGGTGACTAAATTTCCATGGGATGAAGAGCAACTTAGAGCGAGGCTAATTCTGGCCTCCCAAATACTGCAAGACAGACTTTTCTTTTCATGTGAATGGGTTTGATCTAATTGGAGTCTGGTCCTTTAATTGAAAACTAAAAGGCCTCTGTGGGTTAAGGCTGGTAGTTACCTCCTGGAGCAGCTGCTGTGTTTCATTCCTGGAGCTGGACAGGGACTGCCAGCAGAAAGGCAGACATGGGCACTGGGGAAGCCTCACTTCCCTCAGGAGGGTTTTAGAAAGGCCACAGTGAAGAGCAAAAGGGAAAAAATACAAAAGGGTCTTTCCCTCCCAAGCTCCAAATGAAAGCTCAACTGAAAAACATCTACAGGATTTTTTTTTTTAAGCCAGAATTCTTGGTTCAGTAAGAATGAACACCCAGTTCAGTTCTTTGGAATCTGTAAACTGTGTTTACAAAACCAGAACAAACCCAGAACTGGGATCCATTCTGGTCATTTCCTCTCTGGGTTTGAATAAGGAGCATTTCCAAAGCAGGAGAGGTGCTGAGCATCTCTCTGATGGTACCTGTGCTAACCAGCAACTCCTGGCAGAGCTCCATTCTCCCCAAAGCTGTGTGACCCTGAGGAGCTGCCTGGCCACCTCCCCAGGGCATTAATTTCCATTTCATATCTCCTTGGTTATTCTCCTGCCAGGAAAGGACTTCTCCTGGAAATCCAGCACGTGGAATGTGGGGGATTTGCTGCCTTGGAAGGAGGGAATGCAGAGCATTCCTGCACCTTCCCAGGATTCACAGGACATTTCAGATCATGAGTGGATCCTGAGCTGTTCTGTGGGTTCCTGCAGTGACCTCTGTCCCTTTTTTGGGTGCTCTGTCGGGTTGCTGCAGTGACCCTTGTCCCTTTTTTGGGGTTCTCTGTGGGGTTCCTGCAGTGACCCCTGTCCCTTTTTGGGGTTCTCTGTGGGTTCCTGGAGTGACTCCTGTCCCTTTCTTGGGTGCTCTGTGGGTTCCTGCAGTGACTCCTGTCCCTTTTTGGGTGCTCTGGTGGGTTCCTGCAGTGAATTCTGTCCCTTTTTGGGTTCTCTGTGGGTTCCTGCAGTGACCCCTGTCCCTTTTTGGGTGCTCTGGTGGATTCCTGCAGTGAATTCTGTCCCTTTTTGGGTGCTCTCTGGGTTCCTGCAGTGAATTCTGTCCCTTTTCGGGATGCACAGGTAGCAGTGAGTCCTTGAGTGTCCCCAGCCTTCACCCTGGTGTTCTGGGAAGGGAGCTGCTCCCAGACAACAGCCTGGATGTGGAATGCTAATTTGAATCCTTTGCATGCAGACATTTCCCTGGTGTCACAGCCAGTGGCTCCCTCTCTGCCTCAGCCTACAAATTCCAGATATTGGCACTTATCTGCAGAGCGTTTCACCATCCACCGCCCTCTTCCTGATTCTCCACAAGAACAAACAAGCACAGACCTTGGAAATCAGAATTGCCATATTGCTCTTTCTGAGAGGCTTTGTGCTCTCTCAGTCTGCAGAGATTAAAGAAAGCCCTTGAATAAACCTTGACATAATTCCCCAGCACTATTTCCGAGCGAGTTCCCCCTGAAATTCCAGCCGTTGGATGCTGAAAGTTCCTGTTCCAGTTCCCTTCCATTACAGCTGTGCTTGGGGAAGGAACAGAACATTTAGGGAGGCTTTAAAAAGGCAGCAAACCCAGCCTGAGCTTTGCTCTGGCAGCCCACAGGAAGGGCTGCACACCCCCTGAGCCTCCAGGGCATCTCCTGGATCTGTCAGACCCCCCCTCCTTCCCCAGGATTCTGCTGGAAATAGGAAACAGGAGCCAGGGGGAGCTTGAAAGCAGCACAGAGATCAATAGAGGAGCCCCTTTCAGGGCTCTCTCCCTGTTCCAAGAGCACTGGTTCACGCTGGGTTTGTGCTACTACAATGTAATGACTTTATCAAACACCTAATTAATGTCATCAGCATAAGAATGCCCTTTAAGGCGACTCAGAATAATAATGAATTGATTCCTAATTATGACAGCTATTTCAAATCATCCTTTCAGAAAGTGGAATTCCCTTCCCCTCTCTGAAAATACTGTGTCTTTGTCAGGCAGGCACAGCCACTTATTCTTGTGCTTCAAGTGCCTGACAGCTGCTATTGATTTTTTTTTCCTCTTTAAAAAGCAATGGCATTTGATTTCTATTTCTATTTTTCTATTTGAGGGAGGCTGAACCACTGATCAAAAAGGCCCAGAACAAGCTTCTTTAAGGGAGGCAAGCAGGGAGTGAGGCACAGCTCAGAGCAGTGCTGAGGTGGGGCAGGAAGAAGGAGGAGCATGGTTTCCATTGATCAGCTCAGCAATGCACCCCAAGGAGCAGCCAGAATGAAATGCTCCTGCTCACACCAGCCCTGGGGTGCAGCTGCAGCCACCCAGGGCCAGGCTGGATGGGGCTGGCAGCAACCTGGGCTGTGGGAGGTGTCCCTGGGCTGTGGGAGGGGTCCCTGGGCTGTGGGAGGGGTCCCTGGGCTGTGGGAGGGGTCCCTGGGCTGTGGGAGGGGTCCCTGGGCTGTGGGAGGGGTCCCTGGGCTGTGGGAGGGGTCCCTGGGCTGTGGGAGGGGTCCCTGGGCTGTGGGAGGGGTCCCTGGGCTGTGGGAGGGGTCCCTGGGCTGTGGGAGGGGTCCCTGGGCTGTGGGAGGGGTCCCTGGGCTGTGGGAGGGGTCCCTGGGCTGTGGGAGGGGTCCCTGGGCTGTGGGAGGGGTCCCTGGGCTGTGGGAGGGGTCCCTGGGCTGTGGGAGGGGTCCCTGGGCTGTGGGAGGGGTCCCTGGGCTGTGGGAGGGGTCCCTGGGCTGTGGGAGGGGTCCCTGGGCTGTGGGAGGGGTCCCTGGGCTGTGGGAGGGGTCCCTGGGCTGTGGGAGGGGTCCCTGCCCATGGCAGGGGGGGCACTGGGGGTGGGGGGTTTCAGGGTCCCTCCCAAGCCAGCCCAGGCTGGGATTCTGCAGCACAGAGTGCAAAGGTTACTCAGAGGGGTTAATAACACCTGGTGTAAACTACACACACTCCCTGTAAGCTGTGAGTGGCTCTGTGACAGTGACATGAGAGGTGTGACAGTGCCACCAGTGCCTCTGTGACAGTGACAGGAGTGGCTCTGTGACACTGACACCAGTGGCTCTGTGACAGTGATGTGAGAGGTGTGACAGTGCCACCAGTGGCTCTGTGACAGTGACACGAGAGGTGTGACAATGCCACCAGTGGCTCTGTGACAGTGACACGAGAGGTGTGACAATGCCACCAGTGGCTCTGTGACAGTGACACGAGAGGTGTGACAATGCCACCAGTGGCTCTGTGACAGTGACACGAGAGGTGTGACAATGCCACCAGTGGCTCTGTGACAGTGACACGAGAGGTGTGACAATGCCACCAGTGGCTCTGTGACAGTGACACGAGAGGTGTGACAATGCCACCAGTGGCTCTGTGACAGTGACACGAGAGGTGTGACAATGCCACCAGTGGCTCTGTGACAGTGATGTGAGAGCTGTGACAGTGCCACCAGTGCCTCTGTAACAGTGACATGAGAGGGTGTGACAGTGACACGAGAGGTGTGACAATGCCACCAGTGGCTCTGTGACAGTGACACGAGAGGGTGTGACAGTGACATGAGTGGTTCTGTGACAGTGACACAAGTGGCTCTGTGATGGTGACACCAGTGCCTCTGTGACAGTGACATGAAAGGTGTGACAGTGCCACCAATGGCTCTGTGACAGTGACACGAGAGGTGTGACAATGCCACCGGTGGCTCTGTGACAGTGACACGAAAGGTGTGACAGTGACACCAGTGCCTCTGTGACGGTGACACGAGAGGTGTGACAGTGCCACCGGTGCCTCTGTGACAGTGACACGAGAGGTGTGACAATGCCACCGGTGGCTCTGTGACAGTGACACGAGAGGTGTGACAATGCCACCGGTGGCTCTGTGACAGTGACACGAAAGGTGTGACAGTGACACCAGTGCCTCTGTGACGGTGACACGAGAGGTGTGACAGTGACACCAGTGCCTCTGTGACAGTGCCAGTGACCCGTGTGGGGGCTCTGTGCCCGAGTGCCCAGCCAGGGGAGGGGACTGACCTGCTGGCTCCTCCCGGGGACACCACGCGGGCGTGGCAGGTGACGAGGAGGCGCCGCAGGATGTCCCCGCGGATGGCTCTCCACCTCTCGGGGGGACAGATGTGCAGGGCCAGCACGGTGTAATAGTGGGGCCCGTCCACCTCGAAGGCGCTCTCCACCCACTTCTCCCGGGGCTGCTCCAGGAAGCTCTGCAGGTTCTTCTCCTCCCGCGAGGTCGCCCGGGTTCTGCAACACAAGGAGAGCCTCAGGGGCTGCCCCGGCTCCAGCGGGCACAGCTGCCCCTGCCCATGAGCTCTGGGGTGCTGCCCATGCCCCCTGCACAGGGAAACAGCTGGGCACCACCAGCTTTGCCCTGATCCACCCCTGGCTGAGGTTTTGCTCCCAGTGGGCACCACCAGCTTTGCCCTGATCCACCCCTGGCTGAGGATTTGCTCCCAGTGGGCACCACCAGCTTCCTCTTAATTCACCCCAGGTTGAGGATTTGCTCCAAATGGGCACCACCAGCTTTGCCCTGATTCACCCCAGAGTGAGGATTTGCTCCCAGTGGGCACCACCAGCTTTGCCCTGATCCACGCCTGGCTGAGGATTTGCTCCCAGGGGGCACCACCAGTTCTTCCCAAATTCACCCTGGTTGAGGATTTGCTCCCAGGGGGCATCACCAACTTCCTCTTAATCCACCCCAGAGTGAGGATTTGCTCCCAGTAGGTACCACCAGCTTTGCCCTGATCCACCCCAGAGTGAGGATTTGCTCCAAATGGGCACCACCAGCTTTGCCCTGATTCACCCCAGAGTGAGGATTTGCTCCCAGTGGGCACCACCAGCTTTGCCCTGATCCACGCCTGGCTGAGGATTTGCTCCCAGGGGGCACCACCAGTTCTTCCCAAATTCACCCTGGTTGAGGATTTGCTCCCAGGGGGCATCACCAACTTCCTCTTAATTCACCCCAGAGTGAGGATTTGCTCCAAATGGGCACCACCAGCTTTGCCCTGATTCACCCCAGAGTGAGGATTTGCTCCAAATGGGCACCACCAGCTTTGCCCTGATTCACCCCAGAGTGAGGATTTGCTCCAAATGGGCACCACCAGCTTTGCCCTGATTCACCCCAGAGTGAGGATTTGCTCCAAATGGGCACCACCAGCTTTGCCCTGATTCACCCCAGAGTGAGGATTTGCTCCAAATGGGCACCACCAGCTTTGCCCTGATTCACCCCAGAGTGAGGATTTGCTCCAAATGGGCACCACCAGCTTTGCCCTGATTCACCCCAGAGTGAGGATTTGCTCCCAGTGGGCACCACCAGTTCTTGCCAGATTCATCCCTGGTTGAAGACCTGCTCCCAGTGAAGCACACACATTTTCCTTGGAGCTGTGCAAGGCACTGGAGAGGTTTGCCAGGCAGCTGTCACTGCCCCACTGGGTGACACCACCACTGCAGAGCTATTTTCCCCTTTTTCTGAGAGAAAGCTGGAGCCAGTGTGGGCACTGGAGTGCCACCATCTCCCATGGGACACTGCACAGCCACTGCAGCTCCTACAGCCACGTTTATACAATTCCCCTACTGCAAAAGCAACCCCTGGGAAGGCACAGGCCAAATTCAAACCCAAAAGACACGGTACTTGCTGCAAGCTTACAGAAATATTTTATCATTTTCCTCCTTTACCCCAGAGCTGCAGAGTCCCAGGAGCCCTGACACCCCAAAAGTGACACTGCAAGCCCTGTGTTACAGGAGACTTTGGGAAGCTGCATCACACTTTACCACATCTGTGGCTCCACTGCTCCAGGAAGAGGCTGCCAGCCAGGTCAGACCCTTGACTTTTCAGTGAGATAAACTCTACCTATCAGGCATCAAACAGCATCTTTTAGCAGATGAAGCTGTCAGGCTTGTGTGACCTTTCCATCCGCTAAAAGATGCAGCTGGCAGCCAAGTAGTAGCTCTTTATTTTCTCCACTGAATATTAAAAATTCTGTCTGGGAAGTACAGAAGGGCTTTTTCCACGTCTGCCCAGCGGGTTCTGGGCTCTGTGCTGCCAACAGCAGCCTAACAAGATGAAACAAATAGTTCCATTTATTTGTCTCCCAAAGGACTGGGAAAACAATAGCACAGGGATCTGGAGATAGATATTAAAAACAAAAGAAAAATTGTATTACAGCCAAAACCTTCATTAGTTCCAGGCGGGAAAGTGAAAGGGATTTCACTGCACTGCATTAGGACTGACCTTGATGTGTATTTTAATATTTATACCCTCATCTAATTAGTATTACTTACTGATATCTAACTCCTCAAATAGAGGATATACATGAGCATCCCATTTTTGCAGGATCAGACCCAGCTCATGCATTCCAAAGCATCTGGGTGCCTATGGATGTGGCCATGTAGCCTCAATGTAGTGCCAAAGCACTGCTGTTACTGGTAAAAAACATTAATGGCAACCCAAAAAAAAAAAATTTAAATATCAGGAAAATCCCATGGACCTTAATCCTCCTCCAGGATGTCAAATCTGGAAACAAAACTCTGTTATTTGAACGCTGAATAAAATGATATCAGGGTTAAGTTTTCAACTAACAATTACTTCACCGCAGCGTCTCTTCTGCCTGCTCAGGAGAAAATTAAGCCAGCAGAGTTTCTTTAATGTAATAACCCTGTTGCTTACCCCAGAGGTAATAATTACATCTAGAATGGAAAGAGAAGCTAATTCCCAATTGCTTTCACTCAATAGGTTCCCCTGTTATCCGGCGTGCCCGGGCTTCGCTCCCAAACAACGTAAAAAAATCCTTAACAACCTACTTAGGATGTGCCACCCCTCCTAAAAGCTGGGTGTGGTTTCCCATCTGTCCCACCCCCCCCCCGGGGCGGCACTGACGTGTTGAGCACGTAGAGCACGGTGTGGATGATGTAGGGGATGAGGTGGATGTTGCTCTCGCGGCCGCCGCCCCCGGTGTCGATGCTGAACGACTGCTCCATGGCGAAGCGCAGGAACAGCAGCTTGATGTCGTGCACGTTGAGCTGGTAGGTGGGCTCCCTCTGCCCCGTGCACTCCTGGAGGTACGTGTTGTGTCTGCAAAACAGCAGGGAACCTTCCCAGAGCTCCTCCTGCCACGGGCACAGCCCGGGATCCACAGTTAAAGAACGAGCAGGATGCGCAAAGGCACTCCCTGCTACCTTGGATTAACCTCCCCCAAGGGAGGCTCTCAGCTCACTCTGGCAAATCCAATCCCATCTGCAGAGATCTGTCCACTTGTCAATACTGTTTTCCCGTGCCCAGGGCCTGGGATACAGCTCCCTGGCTGAAATGCTTCCAGGATGTTACTGCTCCTGGTTCCACAGAATCCCACAATGGTTTGGGTTGGGAGGGACATTAAAGATGATCCAGTTCTACCCCCTGCCATGGGCAGGGACACCTTTCACTATCCCAGGTTGCTCCAAGCCTCATCCAACCTGGCCTTGGGACAGTCCCAGGCATCCATAATTTCTCTGGGCAATCTTTTGCCAGTGCACACCCCCTCCCAGGGAAGACTTTCTTCCCAATATCCAGTCTACCTCTACCCCCTGTCAGGTTCAAAATTCCTAATGTGACATTACAAACCCAGCACAAGGTGAACCAGAACCCTGACAACAGCATCTCCATCTGCTCCAGGCAAGTGCTCAGGTACCTCAGCACCATCCAAGAGAAGTCTGGAGATCCACACCAGGGAATCCACTGGTGTCAGAAGGTTTCTTTTGTACAGCAGGGGCTCACTGGGCCAGAAATGAATCAACACTGCATCTTCAGCAGTGACTGGGGGCTAAGGAGGCTCTGCAATTATTTACATGAAGCAAGGGAGCAAGCAGACACCCGCACCTTTTTAGGAGATTCTCTCTTGATGGTAGGCTGTGAAATGGCTCAGTTTTACCACGACTCAGCTGACGCCAAGATTTCAGGGGAGTGTGTGGCAAGGCTCTGACTCACCCAGATGCAACCAGCTGGGGCAGAACCTCTGTACTCACCGTGCCAAGCACGTGGCAAAAGCAGACTCTGGCACGTGGGGCCCCCACACTGGCAGGAGCCCGTTGCACTTGGTGTTGGCATTTTGCAGGGCTGCACTCTCCCACTCCTCGCGGCCCCGAGCGAGTCTGCACAGGGAAAGACAGCACACCAGGCACGTCAGGAGGATGGATGTCAAGGTTAAAAGCAGGCTTGCAGTCTGAGAAATCAGCTAAAGCTATGAAGCAAAGTTGTCTGTGAGAAATGAATGTATTCTCACACACTGAATCAAAATAATCCATGTTCTCAGGCTGAATTTGTATCAACCTAAGAGCAAGAATGATAAACAGCTCACACCTGCAGAAAACAGCACGTGATCCTGTTCCTAACTGGAAGGAGTAATTGTTGATACCTTTTAGCCTATGATGATATGGAGTCAGAATAGTAACCAATGGAATATTGTTTGTTATGATGCACACTAGAAAAGTGTGTTCAGTTTTTAATAAACTGGGGTCGGTTTACATCTGAGAAAGGAACACCAGTCTGTGTTGTGACTCTACAGCGACAGATGCAAGCTTTTGTCCAAGGAAACATCCCAAAAACGACAATTCCACAGCTTCTCTCAATGGGGGACTTGGCAGAGTCCAGGCCTGCCCAGCATTAAAGCAGACCCTGAGAGAGAAGCCTGTGGCTGTGAATGGATCAACACCCACGGCCACCCACCCCGAGTTCCACGGTGATCCCAAAGCACCTGGGAGGCCCTGGGGCCCAGGCTGTGGGCAGCAGGTACCTGACAGCTGCCAGGTGGCAGTCGTAGTGCACGATGTTGAAGTGGGACACGGTGCTGTAGCCCTGCTGCTTGCGGGGCTTGTTCTCAAACTCCTCGAGCGCCACGCGCTTGGTGAAGGTGTAAATCCCCAGCACCTTGGTGGGCTGCAAGGACACACAGCTGCCTTAGGAACCACTCAGCTCTGCCACAGGGCACATCTCCTGCTCTCTACACACCACACTGAACTCAACCTTTCCCAGTCCTAGCCTCAAACTTGAGCTGATGCTGTGTTCTTCCAGCTTTCACAGAAAACACACTTCCGCTTCCCAGCCACCTCTGGAATCTTAAGAACCAACCCTGAGACTTCCTGATCTTCCAGGGCCAACACTTGTGCAGCCAGACACTGGCAAGTCCCCTTAGGAGCTGAGAGGGCGCTAAAAATGTGTCTCCCTTCACCTGGAACTTGAATCTCCCTTTACCTGAAACTTGGATATCCCATCACCATTATCTGGAACTCTCAGCTCCCACTACTTGGAACTTTCACCTCTCACTACCTGGAACCTTTAGCTCTCACTACCTGGAATTCTCAGCTCTCACTACTTGGAACTCAGCTCTCACTACCTGGAACTTTCAGCTCTCACTACCTGGAACTCTTAGCTCCCACTACTTGGTACTTTTAGCTCTCACTACCTGGAACTCCCAGCTCCCACTACTTGGAATTCTCAGCTTCCACTACCTGGAACTCAGCTCTCACTACTTGGAACTTTTAGCTCTCATTACCTGAAACCTTTGGCTCTTGCTACCCGGAACTCTCAGCTCCCACTACCTGGAACTTTTAGCTCTCTCTACCTGGAACTAACTCTTAGCTCCCACTACCTGGAACTTTTAGCTCCCACTACCTGGAACTTGTATCCCTCCCGGCAGATGCAGCAGGTCAGTCCTGGTTCCTCTATCAACTCCTCCATCTGTTTAAGCAGTGCAGTCTTGGTCACCACCTGACCCTTCTCATTTGTCTGGAAGAGAGAGAAGCTCAGGCAGGTTAAAAAGAATGACAAACCACACCATGCCCGCCACTGGCACTGGAATGCCCATCCCATTTCCCAACTGCTCTGTTCCCTCTCCTGGCAGCACCAGGCAAACCAGGGGCTGGAGCTCTGCAACATCCACCAATAAATCATTCTACACACTTCCTGCTGAGGAAGAAAAGCCCCTGAAGGTCCAGAGCACCCAGCCATTACCGTCATGCCCAGGGTGCCCAGGGCCTTCTGCCTCATGGCCATGGCCATCCTCTTCTTCTCGGCGCGCGTCTCCTTCCGCGCAGCGTCGATCTTCTTGTTCACCTCGGGGTGCTCCCTCAGTGCCTCCAGGAGGTTCTCTGCCAACGTCCCAATCCCTTCATCACTCGACACCTGCTCCAGCTTGTGCAGGTTGGTGATGGAGTCTGTTCCTATTAGCACCTGGTGGGGATGGGAACACAGCACTGCTCAGGACACGGGGGCTTGGGACAGTGACTGTCCCCTCTAATCCCGCGGGGACAGCTGGGCAGAGCACGGGGCTGCAGCAAGTGTTCCTTCCTTCTTTAATGCTCCTGGGCCCTAAAACTGTGTGTAAGACTGGGGCAATTTGCCTCTCCACTGGCCATTGCCAGGAGCTCAGATGGAGATGTTGGATAAAACATTTATTTTGTGATATTGTATTGATGCCTTCAAACACCAACAATCACGGCCTGAGGAGCTTATCAATAATCACCTTCTCTTCACGTTGGCGTGTCAATCTCACACCACACAGGAGGAAATGTTGAAGTCAGAATCTCTGACTTTTCCAGAGGATCTCTGAAGCTGCCCAGCAGAGGCTCAAGGCATCAAGACAAAGACACAAAGTCATGCTCCCAATCTTGTCGTGTGACACACAAAACTCAGAGGATGCTCTGCAAAGGCAGAACTTGCCCAGGGAATACCTGAACAGCTTCCACACCCATGCCTGCTTGGAGATTCTCAACAGGCTTTTTTCTACCAGGTAAGCTCAGGAGAAGTGGGTTTTCTCTCTGCTTTATCCCCCTAAGAGAATTCCCTTCAGACCAGAACCAACATCTTCTAGCAGAAAAAAGCTGTGAGCAAACTGTTCCAACTACGGTGAGGACGACGTAACAAAACCCGACGAAAATCAGTGTAGACCCAGCTCTTAGAGGAATGAATCCTCAGCTGCAGCCCCAAAGCAGGGTGACAATGCAGGCACGTGCCCCTGGTCTCACCTGAGCTGCAGGGTGACAATACAGGCATGTGCCCCTGGTCTCACCCAACTCTTTAGAGGAATGAATCCTCAGCTGCAGCCCCAAAGCAGGGTGACAATGCAGGCACGTGCCCCTGGTCTCACCTGAGCTGCAGGGTGACAGTACAGGCACATGCCCCTGGTCTCACCTGAGCTGCAGGG
>VZTR01006151.1:257664-293471 GCA_013400775.1 Chaetops frenatus | reverse complement strand
GCAGGGTGACAGTGCAGGCACGTGCCCCTGGTCTCACCTGTGTTGCAGGGTGACAATACAGGCACGTGCCCCTGGTCTCACCTGTGTTGCAGGGTGCTGCGTCGCGAGGCCTCGCAGCAGGCGCAGGATAAAAGGAAGTGCAGGCCGAGATAAGAACTTCTTCCAAACATCTGCATCCAAACTGCACGGAAAACAGGAGGCAGCAGCTGAGGGGCAGGGTCCCAGCCAGCAGCTGGCAGGGCTCCAGGCTGCAAGGAGGACTCCCTCCCCCGTGTCCCCTGTCAGCTCATTAATGAAGGGACAGTCACACTCCCACCTCTGTGCTGTGCACAGCCACGCTGCCAACTCGGAGCCTGGGGATTTGTGTTCGTGAGTTGGCCACCAGCAGCAAAAACTCTGTTGCTGTGCAACAGGAGGGAACAGGCAGGGAACACAAGGATTGGGATATCCAAGGAATCAGCCTGGATGGTGTCAAATAGGGAGATTTCAGGCTTTTTAGCTCATCCCTGTACATGCACTGCTGAACTGGATCTCTGCATCACAGCTCTGAACGCTCCCGAGTGGGCACTTGGTCATGGATTTCTTGGGAGATTGTGGTGATGGGATGAGGAGGATGTCCAGGATAGTCACACACATTAACCACACATTAAATAGTGACTCTTACTTCTTTGCACTGGGAATGTGCTTTTTCATGTAATCCAGGGCATTCTGTGTGATTCCCTTCTGCAGGATGAGATCCTTCAGCTGATGGCCGTTGCTGTTGTTCTTTATTCCTGCTGCTATTTTACAGAAGCAATCTAGGAAAACTTTATCATCTCCACTGTGCTCCTCATCATACCTGAACAAAGAGAAGAAATTGTAACTCTGTCTGTAATTCCCATTGACACTATCACTGAATGATGTGCCTACCCCAGCTCAGAGACTCAGAACAGCTACTCAGACCCCTGTCACCTCAAAATACTCCCTGAAGACCTATTTCTTGAGCTAGAGCTTGTTGATGCTGAATGGGCTTAGAGCAGAGAAAAATCTCAGACTAAAGCCATGAAGCAAAGTTAGAATATTCTCACACACTGAATTAAAACAATCCCTGTTCTCAGGCTAGAGTTTAACAAAAGGCAAGAATGATGAGCACCTTGCACCTGCAAAAACAATACGTGTGCTCTCTCATAACTGGTTAGGATAATTGTTTATACCTTTTAGCCTATGGCATGTTGGAGTCAGAATTTTATCCAACAGAATATTGTTTTCTACGACCTATTTTATGCATTGAGTGTGATTTCTCAATAAAGACTTCTCTATAATCAATAAATATTTTCTCTTTGCCCTTCTGGACTGAGTTGGAGCCCATCGTGTGCCCTTTGTGACTCAACGGCGACACGAGCTCACACATTTCTTTCCAAAAGGGCTCGGAAGCGACAGAGGAAACCAAGCCGAAGCCCGGCCTTACACTTGAGCAAGCACTGAGGAGCAAGGAAAGGCAGAGGCGTGCCAGTGCAAGGCATTTCAGGTGCTTTTGGCTGAACATACTTGTCAAAGTTACAGTAGGGCTTGAAGCGATCCACCAGGATCTGCATCTTCTCCAGCTCCCCGAAGGACAGGTAGGGGATGATGCGCAGCAGCCCCTGCAGCACACTCAGGTTGGAGCGCACAAAGGTGCTGTTGATCTGGTCCAGCAGCATCACCAGCTGGTCCTTGTCCCCTGTCAGCAGGAGGTTGCCCTGTGAAGGAAGAGCAGCAGGGTTTACACTCAGGAGTAAGTCTACAAGGAAGTCCTCGCTCTGGTAGCTGGTGGGTGACTCCAGTTGGGAGGGAGTAGTCCCTGATAAAAACAAATCCCCAGCCTTCTTCCCAAAGGTCTTGTGGAACGGCTGTACCAACCCCTCCAGCTGTCACCTGGCTTATTCCACCTACTGTTAAAGCATTTTCCAGTCAAAAGTCTAATAATTCCAACCCAAAGCACATCAGATTCCTGTCCACCTACAGCTTCAAAAGATGAGTGAGAAACTCTTGTTCTCAGTCTGGTTGAGATACAGCTTTACTCTCCATTAGCTGGAAAATCAATCATGTTTTCAACACTTACAAAAACGCTCCAAAAAAACAGGGCCAAGCTGTGTCTTTTCTTGTCTCTCCCTGGCCTGTGGCCCAAAGCAGGAAGGAAAGGATCCAAGCAGTGCCTAAGAGCCCTCACCCAACTGTGCAAGACTCATCCTGACGAAGCCTCGCAGTGCTTTTGGTTCAGGGCCCTCCTCAAGCCCTTCCCCGAGGCCTGCTGAGACCTGCCAGAAGTGTAACGAGGGTCAGACTCCATCAGCACCCCCCTGCAGCTCCTGGAGGCTCAGCATCCCTGTGAGCAGGGGTGTGCAAGCCTGGAATCCCAGGGAAAGGAGCCCCGGGCACTCACCTTGTCCTCGCTCAGAGGTTCTGCATTGGATTCATCCAGGATGATCTCCATGATGCTGAGCACCTGCTCTGCCACCGCTGCTCCCCCGCTGTCCTTGCTCTCCTGCTCAGCCACCAGAGCCTGCAAGAGATGGCAGCACTCAGGGGAACATCTGCAGGAACTGGTCTGAGGTGGGGAGAGGCACTGGAACAGCAGCAGTCACTGGTTTGAGGTGGGGAGAGGCACTGGAATATCAGCAGTCACTGGTTTGAGCTGGGAGCAGCCCCTAGAACAGCAGCAGTCACTGATTTGAGGTGGGGAGAGGCACTGGAATATCAGCAGTCACTGGTTAGAGGTGGGGAGAGGCACTGGAATATCAGCAGTCACTGGTTTGAGCTGGGAGCAGCCCCTAGAACAGCAGCAGTCACTGATTTGAGGTGGGGAGAGGCACTGGAACAGCAGCAGTCACTGGCTTGAGGTGGGGAGAGCAGCAGTTGGTTTAACTGCCCCCCACACTCCCACCCAGAACAGATAAGGAATGTCCAGAAGTAGCTTAAATTCACTGGAATCCATGGAAAAAACCACTTTCTGGAAACCCAGGTTGTCCTTACCAAGTTGAGAGTCCCCAGCATGACATTCAAAGTGTTCATCTCTGGCTTGACCAGCTGCTGCCGGTTTATTTTCACCTTCACACAGTAACTGAAGAGTTTCAACAGCACCTACAAAACACAGTGAAGGGATTCTCTATGGTACCTTCACAGTGAGGGGGGGGTTTTGCTGAAACTAAATTGTTTAACACAATAATACACCTGATCTCCAGACTTCTGGGGTACAGCCCAGCCCAGATTTTTACAGCAATAGACACCTTAGCACCGCTTTGGTTTTCAGGTAAGGCCAGGATCAGTTTGGTAATCATGAAATCAGGCTGTGGAAGATATAATCTGAGCTCAGAGTGTTATCTAATGTAAGATCTGAGTTAGTTTTTAAATTATAAACTAATTTTGCTGTTTTTTCTATTTCAATTTACATGTCAATTTAGTCAATTCTCAGTTCTGTATCCGAACAAACATCTTTGGACTAGAATCATATACAAATTTTGATTCCAAACCTAAGTAAGGATTACTAACTGGGTAAACAATAAGTACAGGAAAAATAATTTAAATGACATAATTTTCATTTGTATCAGTCTCTGTTTTCTCAGCAGTTTCAGGAGTAGAGGCCTTCTTAACTCTGGAGTAGTGAATCCAGGGTCCTTTGCCAGCAGAAAACAAACACTCCAGCAAGACAGGATTTAATCTTACCAGCTCTTCAGGTCCTACACACTTCCAGTTTTGTAAGGAATTGTTAACCAAGAGGAATGGGAGAAGGGAGGAACTGCTCCAGCTCAAGGGAGATTGTCTAAACCTCACGGGTGTCTGTGGCATTTTCCACCCCGTAACTCCTGAGCCCAGAGCCAAAGGGAGACTCACAGTTAAGAGGTGCCGGCCCTGTTTGAAGTCCTTGATCCCAGTCAGTCTGTTGAGCATGCACTCCAGGCCTCCACAGGGGGCCATCACCCCTGCCATCTTATACACTTCTTCCTCATCCTCCTCCTCATCTGCAGGACAGACACGAGCGGTGAGGACAGGAGCGGCCACAGCGGGACACGCTCGTGCAGAGGAAGCAGAAACGGAGAGCAGAGCAGCACACATTTACCAGCAATTCAGGTCACTTCAGTTGTACTGAGTTTGAAAAGAATTAAGAGCAGGAATATGGAGAGGGGCTGGGCAGAATGGTCCCCGTGCCATGCAAGTGCTCACATTTGAAGCACAGCTTTAAAGCGCTGTTAAAATCCTCCTTCGCTCGAGGTGAAGCAGGTAAACGCAGCAAAAGCAACGTCAATCAACTTTAAGCTCACTGCTGTGAGGATAATAATGTCATTGCTCTGCAGCAAACCTCAGATTTCAAATCTAATCCCAGCTTTCAGCAGACAAATGCATTACCAGTGGTGGAGTCAAGGGACTCGATGAATTCCTCCGTTGCATCTCCCAGTAACCCCCGCATGCGGTAAATGATCCTCATGGGCTCCCCCTGCAAGGGCAGAGCTTTTTATTAATTCTGTCTCTGGGCACTTACACACAAGGCTGGTTCTGCTTTCAGTGTGTCCAGACACTCCTGCCCCAGCCCTCCCTCGTGCTGTTTCACCTGAGGATGCTAACACAGGGAAATCTTTCACTCCCTCACCCTCCCCTTCCTGAGATGAATTCAAAACAACAGCAGAGCCATCTGCAAAAACATCAGCGACTCATCCCTTGGTCTGCCCAGCTTTTCTTGGCAGTGCCAATCCATCAACAGACTGGTAATAAACAGTCTCTTCCTCCTTATTCTCCTCCAGTTTTGCTTAGCACCAGTGACAGATGTAGCCAAGGAAAACGGGTTCATCTGCAGAGGAACACCTGCTTTCCATGGCAACCTTTCCTCAGACTGTGTGGCACAGCATACCTGGGAAACACAGGGAACAGGCACAGCCCAGGAAGTGAAGCAGGACAGGCTGATTGCATGAATGCTTTCAAACAGATAAAATCTGCAGTGATGGCAAATGGAAGAGGAGTAAAAGGCAATTTAATGAGCTTTCAGCACGACAGTACATCACTGAAATGATACAGCCAAAAAAAGCTGTGCTTTTACCCTGAGAAAGGGACAGCTTTCCAGATGCATTTCCAGCTGGAAACACTGACAGCATATCACAAAACTTTCCATTTTTAATCCATAGGTCTGAATAAAAAGCAGAAAAGAAAAATCCCAGATTTGGGAGCAGGAGACCTTGCAAGAGAAAACCTGTCAGGGATCGTGCTAAGCCTAATGTGGAATAAGCAGTGCTTAATGTCACAGCAAATACATAAGCACAGGGAAAGCCCCGGGGGGAAGATCTGCTCAAAGGCCACGCTGGCGACCAGCAATTAACACCACAGGGGCCCTGGTAAAACGGCAGATGAACAAAAAAAGCCACTGAGAGACAAGGGAAAACAAAAAGGGGCCTGAGGTTGCGTTTCTTGTGCGCCTGTCGCTCGCAGGGAACGGGAGCTGCGGCTCCAGGAGGTGCTCACAAAGGAAGACAGATGAAAGCTGTTCATCCACAGGAATGCTGAGCAAACTCTGCCTTTCACCAGCAGAGCTGCTTCCCCAGCAGAGCTGCACGCTGGCTCCCACAGGAACAGCTCCTCCTGCTCCCAGGGGCAGCACGGGGATCATTTCCACCAGAGACTGCATCAGAATTCAAATCAGAACTCACAGATTAACACCAGCACCTCAGTGCCCTTCCCAAGTTGGTACCTTGCTAAAAGATTATCACTGTCACAAGGTTTGGGCTTGATTTTGCAGTACTGAGGGCTTTGTTACTGAAACAAAGCTTAATGAGACCCATTTTATCATCATTCACTGCTAACTGGCACTTTATTTGAATTCTGCCCACAAATGGTTTTCAGGAAACTGAAGTTTCAAAGGTGATTTGAGGCCAGGAGGAAATGAGGAATGACCAAGACTTGTTTTACGATCTCAAGTGCCTCTAAAAACATATTTGTAGTGGGCAAGCTTGAGCCTGATGGTCTCAGTGGGAGTTTATTTTAGTGGCTACAAGGAAGGAAGGGAAGAGCTTGTTGTGGAGCACATCCACCTCTGGAACAAGCTTAGTATGACGTGGTGGACTGGACCCTTAAGACTGCTAGGTCCACTTCTTCATGTGAAAACCACAGCACACACTATGAAAAGCAAACTGGGAGGATGAATCTGGCAAGTGCCCGAGATCCTGATGAAAACACGAGAGCAGAAGTGCAAATATGGAGAAGCACTGGATGTTCTGTACAGATAACTTGGGTTCATCCCCAAAGCACGGCCTGATGGAGCAATCTGGTGTCCCTGTGTGCACACACACACGAAACTGTTGTGTGCAGATGGAGTGGGGCATGTGCTCTGAAGGGCAGTGACAACGGTCAGCTCTCTCTCTCTCTCTCTCTCCCCCAGGAGAAGTTTGTTCTCAGGGAACAAACAGGGAAGTTTGTTTCTCAGGAAGAGTCACACGTGACACAGGACACAGCTCACCTGGGGCAGTGCTCTGCAATCACTCACCTTGCAGGGCTGTGCACAATCTGTCCTAACAGAGCACCAAAAGGTGCTGAGCAGTCACACCCAATAAATTATATGCCAGGAAATAAATCCTGACTCGTGTGATTTTGACTTTTCCCCATTTTTTTGTTGATGTGAAGGACAGGTGCTCTGTGCTGTTAACTTGCACAAAGGTAACACACACCTCGTTGGTGGGACACCACACCTTCTTGTAGACCTCAGCCACAGGCAAATCCAGACTGATGATCTTGTTGTTCACCAAAAGCTGAAAGGGAGAGAAGAACAAGTTGAGAACAAGCTCAGGTTGTTGCATCACCACCCCAGCAACCACCAGCTGGCCCAAACCAGCATCCCACAGGTCTGTGCAAGAAATCCCCACCTCAAGAAATTCTCACCTCCATCCCACTGTCATCCTCCAGCAGAGCCACCAGGTCACAGTCCTGACAGATCTTGTTCTTGATGTCCCTCATGAGAGGCCCAATGCCAGGCTCGTTGCTGCTGTAGGGATTCCCTGGCATCCTGCCCTGCAGGAAGTCTTCCTGCTGGGGATCTTTCTCCAGAGTGACAAAGAACTCAGTGACTTCATTCTCCTCCTAAAGAGCAGCAGCAGAGACAAGAGTGAATAAGATTTTCCCTAACCACCCTCCCATTCCTGTGTTTTGATGGCAGGGTGTCCCTAAACCTTCAGTCCCTTCCCCACTGGTGCATCTGCTCTGCATGCCACACTCAGAGGATCGCCAGGATTATTTAGTCACCAAATTCCTCAGGGAACTTGAATAGTGACCCCCCCATAAATGGGATACAATGGGATACAGATCTGCACTGGCTAATGGTAAATCATGGCTGCAGACACTGCTGTTCCTGGGAAAAAGGAACCAGATCTAGGGTTGCTAGAGGTGCTTGGTGCTGATTGTCCTCCTCTGTTGTGAGGCCCCACCTGGAGCACTGCACACAGTTCTGGTGTTCCCAGCACGAGAACACAGGGAACTGTTGGGACAAGTGCAGAGGAGGCCACAGAGTCACTCAGGGGACTGGAGCACCTCCCCCATGGAGCCAGGCTGGGAGAGTTGGGAATGTTCAGCCTGGAGAGGAGAAGGCTCTGTGGAGACCCCACAACACCTTCCATGATCTGAAGGGGCTACAGTGAAGCCAGAGAGGAACTGTTCATCAGGAACTGCAGTGACAGGACAAGGGGGCATGGGTTCAATCTGAAAGAGGGGAAATTTAGGTCAGATACTGGAAGAAACTGATCCCTGTGAGGGCAGGGAGGCCCTGGCACAGGGTGCCCAGAGAAGCTGTGGCTGGGAGTGTCCAAGGCCAGGCTGGACGGGGCTGGGAGCACCCTGGGGTAGTGGAGATGTCCCTGCCATGGCAGAAGGTGGGACTGGACAATATTAAATCCCTTTCCCAAAGCATGCCAGGGCTCTGTTGAGGCAGTGTGACCCTGCCCCACTCCTCACAGGGTAGATGATGCTGCAGAGCCTCTCGAAGATGAACACTGGGGTCCTGTAGTCGTCGAGGCTGTAACGCTTGGCGGTCTCTATGCACACGGCCATGAACGCCTTGGTCTCAGACTCTGTGCCTGCCAAGGAAAGGAAGCTTTAAAATGGACACTGGAGGCAATTTTATGGATTCCCCTCGAACTCTGCACACTGCAGTAAATCCCTCTGCAGCCAGCCCCACACTTTGGGGCTCTCTTCTTTTGTAAAATCCACGCTGTGAAAGATGGGAAGTATTTATTGGTAGAGTTACTAGGAAAGCCTTGCATGGCTGGGCTGCAGTAGAACAGCCCCATAAAAAGGAGGAGGCTGAGATTCCTAGAAAATAAAGAGGTGACCAGGAATGCTATTCAACTTTCCTGTGCCAGCAGGAAATACCAGAAGCCATAAACCCCCCACTGACTGCAGCAGTCATTTAGAAAAGCGCAGGTGTTCTGCTTTTCCATTTTGGTTGATCCAAAGGCTGGATTTATGGAACAGAGGTGGCTGTACCTGTTGTCATGTCCTCCAGCATCTCCAGCAGCATGTCCTGAGTCTCATCAATCAGCTTTGTCCTCTGCACCACCAGCTTCCTCAGGCACAGGTACCCGTTGAGCACCGTGCCCACCAGCCGGCTCTTGAAGTGCCTTTTGATGGACTCCACCTCCACGAAGGAAGAGAGGAGACCTAGAGAAAGCCCCAAAAATTCAAGAGGTGGGAGCAAATTTGATTTCCAAATTCCATACCAGCAAAGAGGGAACAGTATCATAAAAATGGCTTGTTCCAACTCCCATCAGTCTGTGGTTTAAAACTCGCTCCTGTGAACTGAGAGGTTGGGGGCAAAAGCCTTGGCCTGGCTTGTAAATTGTAACATATACAACAGTTTGGGAATGAGGAAAGGGCCTAAAGGAGTTTCCTGTGTGCTTGATACAAAATTCTGCACTCTGGCATTTTTCTGTTGCAAGCTATTCCAAAAGCAGATGATTGCTCCTCTTGTAATACTTTTAATACCTCTGATGATGTGAAATGACTTATCAGTGACATCACCAAGCTGGTCACTCCTACAATAAAGTAAAGAATCAGCAAACACCAGGATTCTTTCCCATGACACACGGATCAACATGCTGCTTCTTGCAAGAAGCCAGGCTTTATGGGTTCACCCACTAATGTCTGAAGCATGTGAAAGAGGATACAAAAAACAATGACCTAGTTAATAAGGTATTTCCATTTCCAACAAATTTTTGTAAAAGGGTATACACCCTGGAAGATGAAAAAAGCTCCCAGAGAACAGGGAGGTAGGAAAACCAGGTAGGAATAAAGCAGCAGTGTTTACAGTGGTGTCAGGGATTGTACTATGTAATAAACTGAAATGATGGAGCTTGCTTGGTATGTTACCACAGTTCAGCTAAAAACTATTACTGACCACAAAAAAAATAAAAAAGGAAAAATCCATTTAGAGATTAAGTGCTAAATCGATGGCAAAAATCCAGTGCTGACAAATGGCCACACAACTGAATGAGATCTCTCTGAAATTCTGCCACAGGCTGTTAGAGAACAATGACCACCCCAGCTGTAACCCTCTTGCAGGACCACTGAATACCTGTGAGGCTCTTCAGGGCATATCCCTGCTGCAAATCCGTGCTGAGTGTTGCTTCCTCCAAGGCAAGTAAACGAGCTATTTCCTGAAAATAATTAACAGCCTGTCAGGCCAAGACCCTGCAGTGCCAATAATGATCAGAGTGTCTAACACAGGGTGCAAAGGAACTCAGCACAGAAACTGAGCCAGGCACAGAGAAAGCATAACTGAAACAGCAGGGAGGGAAGGGGGGAAAAAAGAGAGGAAAACTGCCACAAATATCCCCCTCACTTTCTCCCTGCACCTCCTGCTACCACTGCTTGGCTCTGGTGGCCCCCCAGGAGGAGCCACGGGCACCACTGATAAGGAGAGTGTCCCCTGAATGGCTGGAGGGCAGCAGGGATCCCCACAGAAAACTCCCACCACTCTCAACACTGCAAACTCGGTGTGCTGCTCCTGCAACAGGCTGTAATTCCCATTTCTCCAGCAATGGCAGCACACCTGATCCTTCCCAGAGTCCAGTCTGGGAGCTGCACAGCAGCTTCCAGCTCCAGCCTGGTGCCAAGGCAATGCAGCAATATTTGTAATCCCACAGCAGTTAATTAAAAGTGCTGAGGAATTCTCCAGCTGGGGCTAAAACCCCGTGGCTCCCTCTGTTCAGAGGTAACAGCGCTGAAGTGTGAACTTGAGAACCCTGGCAGGGTCAGCAACAGGGCACTGAACAAAGGGATGGAATTTCAAAGGAGAAAAAAAAAAAAAAAAAAAGCCAAGCTAACAGGTCATTTCCTGCACACAAATCCATACCTTAGTGATGAGGCTGCCAATGTAGGGCAGAACCCCTCTGGCTGCCAGGTAGACCTTCCAGTGGGCAGGTTTGATGAGTTTCTGATAGAGGGCCAGGTACTCAGCAGCACATTCTCCAGCAATGCTCAGCTCATCCAGGTAGCTGCAAAAGAGGAACACAAGCTGACAACCCCTTCACAGCAACAAAAGGCATTGCAGCCTGAGGACACTGTGGAAAGCAAGGAAAAGCCTCCAGAATCCCATCCTCTCTGCTGTCCTTGCTAACAGCATCGCTGATGTTCATTACTCGCTGGCTAAATTAGTATTTGTCCCAAAAAGGAGTTGACTGTGCTATCAGCATGAGCTGGGCTAAGTTATGTCCCAGCAGTTGGAAGAGAGTTCACCCCTATTATTGTGCTGTTGAAGAGGCAGGGGAAATGTTGGCCACACAGCTGAGCAGCTGATCCTCACTTCTGGGAAAAGTACAGACTGCAAGAGCTCATTGCCAGGCAGCAAACCCCCAATCTCTCTAAACCTGTACCCTCCCAGTGAATGAAGTTAAAAAACCCAGCTCAGAAAGACCCCTGAACTGGAGGCACACAAGGGAGAAAAGCTGCAAAAAGGGAGAGATTCTGGTGAGAACTGAAGACAAAACAGCCGTGGAGCTGCCAGGGGTTGGCAGCACAGGAATACCTGGTGAGGAGATCGAGGACCTGCTGCTTCCTGCTGGGGATGGTGGCCAGGGCCTCCACGATGGTGCAGGCAGCCTGCCTGGCAGCCTGGGTGGCAGGAGTGAACAGCACCTGGCCAGGGGCAGGAAAAGCCAGGTCAGACTGATGGCCACGGAGGAACTCGTGACAGCTCACAAAAAGGCACAACACTGGGGCTGCTGGGTGACCTGGTGGCAGTGCTTTTCTGTTCACCCAACACTTGGTTCAGTGAGACAACTCCTGCTTTGCCCAGCACCAAAGTGTTTAAAGAGTGCATGGTGTGGGTGACCTGCTAATCCACACACAGGAGAAGCAAAGCTTTGGTCCAGGTCCCTCAGAAGTGCAGCTCATTAGGCAGGCAGGAGCCCCGTGGCAATCAAAGGTTCAGAGTTTAGGAACACACAGATTCCAAAAAAAATGTTTGATGCAGCATTTCTCAGGGAACACAGCTGCAAACCTGACTTGGAATTGGAGGCAGTGAGTCCCAGCCTCCCCAAACACCCCTGCAGAGCAGCTGCAGCAAACCACCCCCCCTGGGTGACTGAGCCCTGCCCTGGGGCTCTCCCCACCTCTACCTGTCGCAGCCAATTGTTGTGTCCCAGCTTGAGGTCCAGAGGACAAGTTCTCTTCCCACGCCGACTCATGAACTGCTTCCACTTCCAGACGTATTTTTCTGACAAGTAGAGCTGGTGAAGCTCAGCTTTGCTGGGAGTTTTCCCGTTGGCATCTGCACCTGCAATATTGAGCAGAGCCCAAGAGAAGTGTCAGCAGTCATGAACTGCAAACTGACAGAGTGCTTTTTTTTGTCTTCTTACTGGAACTCGCCAAACTCCAGCTGGGAAGCTGAGTGCTTCCCATCTCCTTCTGCTGCCATTTTCACTCCTGTGTGGAGCCACACTCAATTCCAAGCCTCATGCAAATCCCAGAGCCTCACTCAAGGAATTCCATCAACTTTCCAGCTGGCTGGTATCAACTTAAATGAGCAACAAGTTTCCTTTTTAACAGTCCCTGGTTCTCTTTGGGCACAGAGCAGTTTCTGCTTAGGGTTCCAGGCACACAGCCTGGAAAAGTCAGTGCCACAACTCCAAGGACTAAATGTGAGGATGGTATCAGAAGCCATGGGACAGAAGCCAACACAGCTCCACAGCAGCACATTCCTTGTTAAACCTGGGGGGGACACAGGTTCCTGCACAGAACTGCACCAGTCACAGGCACAGGGGTTACCTCTGGCAGGGAGACACTTCTTCCACGCTTCGTACGAGGCTTTGGGGTCCCTCTTGAGCCACAGCTGAGCCTGTGCATGGATTTCATTGCTGTAGGGCTTCACAGTGGTCAGGGCATCCATGGGCACATCCTAACAAATAAAAAAAGCTCTGTGACTCTTCAGGAAGGCACAGCCTGCTCCCAGAGAGCAACTCCTGAGGTGAATCAATGGGGCTGGGCCAAGAAGAGGCAAATGCAGCTCTTGGACAGCAGCAGGGTAATACAGTGCCTGTTACTGGTGAACTAAGGCAGATATTCCTGATCCTACAGAAATATCAGCAAACCCATCTCTGACATCCACCTGTGATTATCAGACAGGCAGATCAAAGCAGAAAAACACCTTCTCGCCTACAAATTGTCAGAAGTACTTGATTCTATCGAATTTAGGTACTTGATTCTACAAAGCTGCTGAAAGCCCCAAAAACCTGCCCGAAATAACCAAGCTGTGGCTTTGAAGGAGCTCCTTCCCCACGCCTTAGATCTGAGGGGAAAAGAGCAAAGTCTGAACTGTTGTGTTCAAAGTCACCAAAACCTAGTGAAAAAGAAGAACCTGTAATTTGCAGTGTGTAAAGACCAGAGTCACAGGGCTTGTGCTTCCCTAGGACGGAGACCAGGAAAAGCCAGCCCTGGCTTCCTCACAAACTAATTCCTCCCTGAGATCAGTGAGCCAGATGTCAGTCAGCAAATTCTCCATGTTTTGCTCAGCCTCTAAGGCAGTACCTTGTTTTTCTTGCTGGTTGGAGCAGGTGGCTTGATGAGCTTCTGAAGGATGCGCAGGCACATGAGGGTGATGTTTTCAACAACCACCGGAGTCTTGATGTTCACTGCCATCAGGAAGAGGCTGAGAGCTGAAAGACAGACAGGAATGTTCCTTATCCTGTGAGAGCTGCAGACAAGGACATGTGGATGCTACGTGAAGAATTAGAACAGAGAAATTCTCAAGCTGCAGCCATGAAGCAGTGTCTGTGAGAAACAGAATATTCTCACACATTGAATCAAAACAATCCATGTTCTCAGGCTAGCTTAACATCAACATAGAACAAGAACGTTAAACAATAAGATAACTAACTGCACCTGTGAGTGATCACTTATTATTGGTTTAGAGTAATTGTTCATACTTTTTAAGCCTGTGATGTTATGGAGTCAGAATGGCAACCAATGGAATATTGTTTGTTACGATGTACCCTGTGAAGGGTTTTAATAAATCTACTCGGTTTTGCATCCGAGAAAAGAGCACCGTGCTACAGCTCGACACAGCAGGTGAAGTGGGTTTAGAGGTAGAAATCCTGCTGTGTTTGCTGGCCCTGGGCACAGCAGAGTGAAGGAAGCCGTGGCTGGGCCTGTGGACTCACCGCAGCGCAGGCGCAGCTCCCAGCAGCTGTCCTCCTTGGAGATGGAGTCTGTCAGCAGCAGCATCTCGTACTGGAGGCTGCTCGCCTGCAACACAGAGTGCTCCAGCTCTTGGGGATGCCCCACGCCTTTCTGCCTTC
This sequence comes from Chaetops frenatus, assembly GCA_013400775.1. Taxonomy (NCBI): domain Eukaryota; kingdom Metazoa; phylum Chordata; class Aves; order Passeriformes; family Picathartidae; genus Chaetops; species Chaetops frenatus. The sequence continues at coordinate 279,690 of VZTR01006151.1, read as the reverse complement.
CCATCTTTAATAAACTCAGGTTCAAAGCACGTGGATCTAAATTAATTGGGGTGACTGGTGACCTGCTGGGGAGGTACCAGCAAAGCCGAGCCAGGGAGCTGCCTGAGGAAACTTCAGCATGTACCTGTACACAAAATTTTGTGCTTTACTCTGACATTTATGTCACTCAATTTTCTTACAAACAGGCCATAGGAGAGAATGCAATGATTAGAATACACCAGCAGTGCAGAGGGGCAGAACAAAGAAACAGCAAAACAGTGGAGACTCTCACCAAGTCCGGATTTGCCCAGTGTCCCTTCAGAGCTGCAGAAACCTTCCCAATGATCAAGTCATTCATTTGCTGTGTGGCCTCTGGATTGTCCCTGATTCCAGGAGGAAAAGGAGAACACTGTTATGTTCTGCTTGTACTAAATGCTGAAAGCTCCTGGGATTTCAGCTCAGCTGGTAACAAACACACAGGAGTTGGAGGTTACACTTTGCTGTGTGTGATACACCCATGGCAGGGCTGTGACTGGGCACTCTCTGAGGTCACTTCCAACCCAGACCACTTTGTGATTCTAAGGGAACTCCCCCTATGGGGCTTTCCTGATGCCTTTTCGGGTCACCTGAAAACAGAGGCCAGGTAAAACTAAGGGAATAAAAAGCAGTTGTATTTATTGAAGGACCTTCAGGTGCATTTAGGACTGACAAAGCCCCCCCAAGGGGCCACACCCAAAAACGGACCACGGGTCACGGATTTTCACACTTTTATAAGTTTGGTCCATTTGCATATTGGAGGTTAATCCTCCAATTACAGCTTCAGGTAATGAAGTCATTTACCCCAAGTTTGCACCCTTCCCACTCACTTTTGTTTCCATTTCTCAGGGCCTGGGACAGTCAGGTGTCCTTGATTGCCAGGCCTGGAGAGGAATTGCTGTGTCTGACCCAAATGGGAGAGCAGGAGTTGACATTGTATATGGAGTTTAGAGCTATACACCAAAGAATTGCAGGGTTACAAATATATGGAAAATCCACAGAATTCACAAAATGTCTGGGTTGGAAGAGACCTTCAAGATCATCGAGTCCAACCCATGCCCCAACACCTCAACCAGATCATGGCACCGAGTGCCACATCCAGGATGTGTCTTAAACACATCCAGGGATGGTGACCCCACCACCTTCCCGGGCAGACCATTCCAGTATTTTATCACCCTTTCTGGAAAAAACTTTTTCCTAATATCCAGCCTATATTTCCCTTGATGCAGCTCAAGACTGTGTCCTCTGGTCCTGTCAGCTGCTGCCTTGTCGTGGCAGAAACAGGCTTGAAACAGAGAGGATCTCTGTGAGAAGCTATGGAGCAGTGCCTGTGGGAAACTCTGACACTCTGAACCAAAACAATCCATGTTTCTCAGGCTGGCTTTTGTCAACAGCAGAACAATAATGTGAGCTGCTCACACCTGCAAGGACAAACCTGTGTTCTCTCATCATTGGTTAAGATCATTGTTTACACCTTTCCACCTCTGGCGCGATGGAGCCAGAATTTCACCCAGCGGAAACTCCTTTACTGCGACGCCTTTTGTGAAAAAAACACCTTCGGTTTAACAAAACCTCCCTTCCTGAATCACTGCAGCCCTTTCGCGTCGTGTAGAGCTCAGCAGCGACGGGACAGCCAAAACCCCCGAGGCATCGCTCCCGAGGGCCGGGGGCTCTCCCCCAGGGCAGCTCCCTCACCTGGTCAGGAGGCACATCAGCTGCCGCACCTCCTCGCGCATGGCGGCCGCGCCCCGCCGCAGGTTGTAGTCGAAGAGCTCTCGGATCAGGCCCTGGGCCACCAGGATGTGGCGGATGGCGCAGTTGGTGGCCAGGGCCCGCAGCAGGGTGATGCAGTGCTCGGTGACGGCCGAGGCGCAGCCGTAGCACTTGGTGGAGGAGGTGTGGCCGCAGCCCAGCACGGACAGGGCGCGGTACTGGCTGGCCGTGAAGGTGGGCTGGGCCGAGCTGCTGCGCGAGGACTTGGTGGCCGCCTCGCGCTGCTGCAGGTCGTACTCCAGCAGCTCCTTCCGGGAGGCGAACACTTTCTGGGGACACAGAGAAGGGGATGGCTGAGCCAGCGCCCCTGCGCCCACGCCAGGGTTAGAAACAGGCTCGGGGCAGAGAAAACGGCGGCTAAAGCCGTGAAAGCAAAGCTGGCTGTGAGAAATGGAGTGCTCACACACACACACACACACACACTGAGTCAAAACAGGCCGTGCTCTCAGGCTGACTTTGTGTCAACGCCAGAGCAAGGATGATGAACAAACCCACGCCTGCAGAAGACAGCACGTGATCCTTTTCCTAATTGGTTTAGGGTAATTGTTTATACCTTTTAGCCTATGATGTTATGGAGTCAAACAGTAACCAATGGAATATTCTTTGTTACAATGCACACTATAAATTGTGTTCGGTTTTTAAGAAATGATTTAATTAATTTCTTTTATCTGAGAAAGGAACACCACAGTCTGTGTCGTGGCTCTACAGCAGCATCACCAGTCCCAGTCACTGGTTATTGGCACTGCCTATTTCACAGAGAAACGTTTTTAACTGGGTGTTTCCAAACTGGAAATCCTTCGTGGCAATGGCAGACTTGGGAAACCCATTAGGAATATGGGCCTAGCTCCCAGTTATCCTCCCTGCCGTTTACACCACGTGCAACATAACACTGGAAATGGGACAAATCCATGGTATTAATTACTATTATGTCGTGGTAGAAACAGGCTGGGAACAGAGAAAATCTGTGAAAGCCATGAAACAGTGTTTGTGAGAAGTTTTCACACAGTGAATCTAAAACAACTCTCTGTTCTCAAGACCAGCTTAACATCAACCTGCACGAAGAATGGTAAACAGTAAGACAGCACCTTGCACCTGCAGGGCTGTACATGAGAGTCACTCTAATTGGTTAAGATAATTGTTTATATCTTTGACCCAATGGGGTTTTGTTTTTCAGGATCTATGTTCTATATTGGAGTGGAGTGTAATTCCTTAATAAAATCTCTCTTTGCCTTGATGAATTTATTGGAGTCTATTTCGTGTCGCTGGACTCGACAGCAACACTATTAATACTGGCAGAGCAAGTCAGAGGAATTTACTCTTTATAGAAAGAATACATGCAATATATTGTTTACACTACATGCACTGTAACACTGGAAATGGGACAAATCCATATTACTATTAATACTATTAATACTGGCAGGGCAAGTCAGAGTAATTTATTCTTTACAGAAAGAGCTAAATATATTTAATATGCTTAAATATCACAGCCAAAAGGACATTCGTGATGTAGCAGGTTTTTCAGTGTTTATGTGAGTCGTTGAACACAAATAAATATATGTAATTTATAAAACACTTCTCTAGGTCACCTCTTAGGCTGGTGTGTTTCCAAACACTTGGATACACGCCAAAATTCAATTATCTCTAATTAACCATCTGTTCAGTTTCCTGCTCCTCACGATGTAGCTGCTGAGAAAATGTTTCACAAGCTAGCTAAATTTTTAGTATTTAATACACAGCTTTCAGAAATTATTATTTTTATTATTTCCCTAAAAATACGCCGCTGATCACCTGTTGTTAATGACATCATTAAATGAAGAATGGCAACATCTTGTTTTTCACTTCTAATGAACAGCTGAGCCAAACCCAAACCAAAGCACATCGTACCTGGATGATTTTGGAAAGTTCATCGAAGGAGTTCTTGCAGTCCCCACAGTACTCCTGGGCTAACTGCAGGATGTACCTGTTCACACTGGCTGAGGTAGAACTGATCCCTCCACTGCTGCCTGACTCATCCTGGAACAGGGGAAAGAAAAGAGGAGCTGTTGGAATCTCAGGATCAGAAAGTTTTGAAGTTTGAAGTTTAGATATAGAAGTAGCTAGGGAATAAAGAGTTTAAAATGTAGTAGTAAGAGTAATAGAGAACTGTAGGTCAGGACATGATTGGATAAAAAAAATCTGCAATGTGGCAGATGTGTAATGCAGATGTGATTAACTATTGGTGTGAAAATAAAAATATATGTATGTGGCATTAGTTTATTGGCCAATTAACCTTTAAGAGACCTCGTCCCCTGCAATCTTGTGACCATTTTGAACATGGCTGACCTCTGACTTACTCTGTGAAGGCATTTTTGCACCGTCATGAGAAAAGAAACAATAAATCAAGCTTTAAAAACCATAAAAAAGTGGTCCCGTCTCTGCCCTACCATCCCGACAAGGAACCACTATGGAGGCTCCACACAAAAATAACAACTGCAGAGCAGCCTCTGAGGCAAGGGCTGCCTTGGGCAGAGACAAAGCCAGTGTGTCCCCACCTGGAGGTCTGTGCAGGCTCCACCTGGCCCTCGTTACCTGGGGTTTCTCCGGGGCTGCCTCATTCACTTTGCACAGGAGGTTCTCCAGCTGCGGCCGGTGTCCCATCAGCTGGTGATAGACCCTGTCAGCCTTGTCCAGCAGAGTGTTGATGTTTGTCACTGCCTATGAAAGAAAAAGGAAACTCTTATTTCATATTCTGAACTACAGCCACCAAACTCCAAGTCTTCTCTTCTGCCTTTCTTTGGGGAAAAAAGAAAAAAAAAATCACTAAATGTTGACCCTGCAGCCTGGTTCTGCCCTGGGAAGCACTCTGAGTGACACTACACTGAGCACACTGATCCTCTGGACAGGACACAAAGAGTGCAGAGAGCTCTTCATTCTTTAGCAGGGCTCCTCAGCTGGGATGGGAAGCAAACAGAACAATCCAAACCCATCCCTTTTTTACAGCAAGGCAAAGAGATGCAGTCGGTTCGTCCGTGAGGCACTGAACGATGTCTTTTGAAGAATCTCACGTTTGATGGACCAGGACAACAAACCTGGAAAGCACCAGTCAGTGAGGAGCCTTGAAGGAGCACTGATTCTGACAGGGGATGGACCCCTGCTGTCCCCATAGTGCTGAGCTGGCCAAGAACTCCAGCATCTCCTGCCTGCCCCTGGTGTCAAAAATAGGTTAGAAATTGTTATACTGTTAATGGTAATATTGTTAGATAGTTAATAATCGTTATGTTGATAACGCCTGTGCTGTTTGAAAGTTTTTGTTATTGTATTGTTACAGGGGTTAGAGAGAGTGTGGTTGTAAGTTAAAGGAAATGTGGTACTCAACTTACTGTGTTACACCCTAAGCAAACGAGCCCGCTCCAATGGGACCCTAGGGACCAACGGGCACCTTACCCTCCCCATGTAAATGAAAGATCCAAATGGGGACTGATCCAAATGGACAAAAAACTGTATAAAAAGGGGCATCCGAGCTAGCCCAGGGTCCTCCACATCGTACCCACGGAGAGTGAACATCGAGGGGCTGCTCCTGCCCCAAGAAGAGGCCCCAGCGAGCGGCGCTGCCCGGGAGAGCCCCTGCTCTGCTGCCCGCTCCACCCGCCAGCCCTCGGCTTTAGGCCACACAAGAAAACCCAAAATCGATGAAAAACCAGGAGTGCCTTCCCCTTTTTAACACCTCGTCCTAGGCTGACTGTATGATGCTTTCATCCCCGTTTGTCTGTTTCGTTCAGAAATAATAAGAAATAAGTGTTGTGCCTTTAAGGCTGGATCTGAGAGCAAACGCTGGAGCATCGGAGGGAGCTGTTTTCAAAACATAAAGATAACACCTTCAGCAGGGACTTCTGCCGGACTCTGTGTGTTGTCTGCACAGGCAGCGAGAGTTCTCTTCTTTTTTTTTTCCTTTTTTGCTTTTTGGTCGGTTTTTATTTTCAATTAGCTGAATCCAAAGGTTTTTTGGGACTGTTCTGCTATTGTTTCAATCTGGGGTATCAGGACCACTGCTCGGGGGGGTCTCCCCAAAGCTGCCCCGGGGCCCAGGCCCGAGAGAGAGAGAGAGAGAGAGAGAGAGAGAGAGAGAGAGAGAGAGAGAGAGAGAGAACTGGGCCTTGGAGAGACTGAGATGGAGAGAAAGGCCAAGGACACACCCACGGAAAGGACTCTTTCTGAATTTGCCACCTCATCAGAATAGCAAGAGGGTTCTATTGTGTAGATTGCTCATTCTTTATGCTTGTGGGTGTTTTGTTTTGTTAAATAAATAGTTTTTTCCACTTTCCTCCAAGGAAATCTATTTCCCCAACCAGGCGGGGAAGGGCTGGCTTGGATCTTCCTTTCCAGAGGGACCCCTTTGGGAGGTTTCCTCCCAAATTTCACCAGCCTCACCTTCTTGCGATCCTCCTCGTTCTCGATGGGGTCCACGGCGCAGCAGGGCTTGGCGTAGAGCATGAAGTCGAAGCGGGCGTATTTACAGAAGCCACAGGCGTTGCACAGGAAGGGATCCTTCTCGTCATAATTGATGGACCTGCAAGGCAGGGCAGCAGCTCAAAACCTGCAGCTCAAGGCAACTGAGGCAGTGGAACGAACTGAACAGGCTCGGGGGGAAAGAAGTGGGTGACTCTTAGAACGTCTCAAGTGACCAGACAAACCCGGGGAAGGGAAATACTTGAGAATCAAAACCTACAGATCAGGCAACAAAGAAAGTCCTTAGAGCAGTGCCACGTTCTGGCTGGAAAAGGCAGAAACAGAATTTGTTCCCAACTGTTCTACTTCAATGACAATAATTCTCAGCAGAAAGTCAGGCTGGGGAACTACATCCTTCAGGACAACACCGACAGAGGAACTGCTCTGGTTTGTGGGGTCTGGGCTTTGCAGTGGGACTGACTGCAGGACTTCTTACCCCACTGCAGACCTGGGCACCACGACAGAGCTGATTTACAGCTCCCAGAACTCCAAAAAGGATGTGGAAACCTTCCCACACACCAGCAATCACCAGGAAAGAGCCTGCTAAACACCTCGAATCCCATGAGAATTAGAGAGGAATACGGGACAACAAAAAGGGGGAAGAGGTATCAGATAAGGAGACAAAAGTGACAAAAGAGAAGGATTTCTAAGGCTGTAGTGGAAGTGTGAATAGCACACAGTAAATTACCCCTGAGCCTGCTCTGAATGAGGAGAGCACAACAAAAGCCCTGAATAGAACTGTCTGTCCAGCCCCAGCCAGGGATCCTGGGGGAAGCCCTGCACCCCCACAGCTGAACCCCAGCTTCCAGCCCAGGCAGGCCAAAAATAACCTGCTCTGGGAATTCTGTGGTGTGAACTCCGAGGGCTTGATGTGAAACTTCAGCTCCTGAGTATTGTGCTCCCAGGCTCTCTTTGTTAGCCTGCATTACATTAAATCCCTGTAAGCCTGTTTTATACTTCCCCACTAATTTGATTGTGTGCCTGTATTAACCAGAATGGGGGATTTACATGGCAGGGGGTGTGGGGCACCCGGGAGGGCTCCGGGGGGGGCACACCTGCACTTGTGGCACTGCTACACACACTGGGGACACACAGTGACACCCTGGGGTCACAGAAACCTGCACATGTGGCACTGCTACACACACTGGGGACACACAGTGACACCCTGGGGACACACAGTGACACCCTGGGGACACCCAGTGACCCTGGGGACTCCCTGACCTGCACTTGTGGCACTGGTAGATGTTCTGGGGACACTCTCAGTGACTCGGGGGACACTCTCAGTGACTCAGGGGACACCCACAGTGACTCAGGTGACACCCACAGTGGCACTGACCTGCACTTGTGGCACTGGTGGACGTTCTGGGGACACTCTCAGTGGCACTGACCTGCACTTGTGGCACTGGTGGACGTTCTGGGGACACTCTCAGTGACTCTGGGGACACTCTCAGTGGCACTGACCTGCACTTGTGGCACTGGTGGACGTTCTGGGGACACTCTCAGTGGCACTGACCTGCACTTGTGGCACTGGTGGACGTTCTGGGGACACTCTCAGTGACTCTGGGGACACTCTCAGTGGCACTGACCTGCACTTGTGGCACTGGTAGACGTTCTCGCCGCAGTTGCCGCACACGCCGGGGTTGGCGGGCACCGAGGCGCTGCAGCGCGGGCACTGCAGGGTCTCGGTGGATGCCTGGTAGTTCTCGTAGAAGTCGGCGAACTCGATCATCAGGTTGGAGGCCACGATGGGCAGGGGCAGATCGATCTTCACCTCCGTCTGCCCCGGCGTCAGCTGCACCTTCTTGGCCTTGTGCCAGCGCGCCGGCCTGCGGGAGGGACAGAGGGCAAAGGGAGGGAAGGGAAGGAAGGGAAGGAAGGGAGGGAAGGTTTTCCAGAGGGAAGTTCCCTCCCCGCCCACGTGTGAGGAGAAGCCAAATGCACCCGTCTCGGCTCCAAATCTCCTTTAACTGGGATGAATGGAGAGCAGCTCTAGGATTCGTTTCCTTAGCTTCTGTATTGACATGATATGTAGCCAGAAATACATTTTAAGCTTTTATCCTCTTCATAGAGAGAGACTGTTTGGGATTAAAGAGCTGTTGATGCCTCATGGAAAAACTTTAATTCTACAGACATTTTCTAGGGATTTTCACCTCCATTTTTTTATTAGTAAGGACATTTGCATGAAAACAGGATATTTATTTCTTAAAGATCTCATCTGCTCCCACTGCTTATTCTCAACCTGAAGTCAGAATCCTCTCTTTGTGACATCATAATCCTCTCCACAGCAGCCACTTGTGATGTCACAGAGGATTAAGACTTCAAATAAGCAATAAGCAGCGGGCACAGATTAATCCCTAAGCCAGAGAGATCTGATTCTGGTGAGAACATCTCAAGAAGTAAGAAGGGGAAGCACATAAGCAGGACTGGCTCCAGACTGAGCAATGTGTTGAAAAGGAGCCGTTTCTGGTAGGTAAAGCAGAGCTGAGAGTGAGACCATCCAACTTCTAATTTTAATTCTACTCTGTGGCTTCAAACAAACAATGTTAATGCTTCCAGCATTCCTGGACATGCTGTGAAGTCCAAATCCCTTTTGGAGTCAAACTACCCATGAAGTGCCCTTGGTATTACTACTGGTTCCCACACAATTAAGTCAGGTGCTTAAAAGCGAGCCGGGACAAAGTTGGAATCCACAAATTTTATAGACATTTTTCAAGCTTCAGAGGAAATCTGGATCTTTTCTTCAGCAACTGCAGGGGATTCAGAACAATCCCACCCAATGAGGGCTGAGAGTGATGAGTAACAGTCTAAGGAGGAACCTTGGGGAAAAACAAGAAGCCAAGGGAACGACTCAAATTCGGAGACCGCACACAAAACTTGACGAACTTACTTGTTCTTCAGCTCCACGATGGCCTGCACGGTCCTGTTGTTGTAGTAGAGGTTGATGGTTCTCACCATCTTGGTTCGTTTCAGGTCTCCAATCTTTACTGTCACCTTGCTGATGGTGTGGCTGCCAATGAGCTTCACCACCTGCTGCGTGGTCGTGTAGCGCGTGTCCACTTTGATGGACGAGAGCTTGATGTACTGGGGAGACAAACCAAGGACACACTGCCTGGCTGAGAGTCCCAAAAACCCTCAGGAGCACAGGAACCCACACCTGGAAACAGCTGGGATCCCTGATGTACTGGGGAGACAAACCAAGGACACACTGCCTGGCTGAGAGTCCCAAAAACCCTCAGGAGCACAGGAACCCACACCTGGAAACAGCTGGGATCCCTGATGTACTGGGGAGACAAACCAAGGACACACTGCCTGGCTGAGAGTCCCAAAAACCCTCAGGAGCACAGGAACCCACACCTGGAAACAGCTGGGATCCCTGATGTACTGGGGAGACAAACCAAGGACACACTGCCTGGCTGAGAGTCCCAAAAACCCTCAGGAGCACAGGAACCCACACCTGGAAACAGCTGGGATCCCTGATGTACTGGGGAGACAAACCAAGGACACACTGCCTGGCTGAGAGTCCCAAAAACCCTCAGGAGCACAGGAACCCACACCTGGAAACAGCTGGGATCCCTGATGTACTGGGGAGACAAACCAAGGACACACTGCCTGGCTGAGAGTCCCAAAAACCCTCAGGAGCACAGGAACCCACACCTGGAAACAGCTGGGATCCCTGATGTACTGGGGAGACAAACCAAGGACACACTGCCTGGCTGAGAGTCCCAAAAACCCTCAGGAGCACAGGAACCCACACCTGGAAACAGCTGGGATCCCTGATGTACTGGGGAGACAAACCAAGGACACACTGCCTGGCTGAGAGTCCCAAAAACCCTCAGGAGCACAGGAACCCACACCTGGAAACAGCTGGGATCCCTGATGTACTGGGGAGACAAACCAAGGACACACTGCCTGGCTGAGAGTCCCAAAAACCCTCAGGAGCACAGGAACCCACACCTGGAAACAGCTGGGATCCCTGATGTACTGGGGAGACAAACCAAGGACACACTGCCTGGCTGAGAGTCCCAAAAACCCTCAGGAGCACAGGAACCCACACCTGGAAACAGCTGGGATCCCTGATGTACTGGGGAGACAAACCAAGGACACACTGCCTGGCTGAGAGTCCCAAAAACCCTCAGGAGCACAGGAACCCACACCTGGAAAGGGCTGGGATCCCTATGACTGGAAAGGATTTAGTAACAGCAGTTGCTGTTGGTGTCATGCAGAGCAGCTGGAGCTGTGTCAGGGCAGGTTTAGGCTGGAGATCAGGGGAAGGTTCACCACCCAGAAGGTGCTGGGGCACTGCCCAGGCTCCCCAGGGAATGGTGACATTCCCAAAGCTGCCAGAGCTGCAGGAGCATTTGGACACCACTCCCAGGGATGCCCAGGGTGGGAGTGTTGGGATGTCCTGTGCAGAGCCAGGGGTTCAATTGGATCCTTGTGGGCCCTTTCCAACCCAGGATATTCCATGACTGTGTGATTGCAGGGTCACTTACACAGAAGGGCACCTCGGGGTTGTTGCAGACAAGGCAAGGATCACTCTCCAGGTAGTAGCCATCGAACTCCACGAGCCCAGACAACGTGCTGGAAGGAGGGAACAACACTGACACATGCACCTGGGCATTGGCTGTGTTTTAAACACAGGCCATTCAACCAGAATTGCTGTGATTTCCCCCAGTCCCAACGTGTAACAGTTACTGTTACAAAGTAAATCACACTGGAAATAACTGCTTTTAGCTAAGCAGCATTTTTAGTGTAATTATCAACCGCCGAAGTGGGACCAAGAACACAACACCTAAACCTGCAAATTTCTATTCTCCAGTCGGGCCTAAGATTTTATAACATTTACTGACAGTGAAAGCAGAAGAGCTCAGGCCAAGCTCTGCTGGGAGGGCACAGCATGCCAGGTTTTTTCCCTCTGGCAGGAAGGATTCTGCTGCTCTCCCAAGCCCAGCACAGACAGAACCTCAGCAGGGTCCATCCCCACACCACCCCATTCGCAGAGCTGGGGGCTCCCCCAGGGCTGGAGCTCAGCTGGAAAGGCCCTCAGTGCCAGGGATCAGACAGAGGCACAGGTGACTCACTTGTAGATGTTGGAGTTGGGGTGGTTGGTGAGGATGTGGTTTTGAGTCCGGAGGATCTCCACGGCCTTCTGGGAATATTCCTTCAGCTGAAATACAACCAGGAAAGGACAAACTTCACAACCATGCTTTTATTGCTGACACAGACTCAAATACCCCTCATCTTGTGGTGTTCCAGGGCCCCCTGAAAAGCCACGTTCCCACAGGAATTGATGTGTTTAAATCATCACCCAGGACTGTAATTGATCCTAAAATCAGAGATTTACACAGTAAGTGCTGTTTGCCAGTCAATCACTGCAAACACCTGCCAAGATTTGTACAGCATCATTCCCCACTCTTCAAACACAGTCATGCAAGTATTAAAGGGTCTAAATTATTTGTTCTCAGTTCCACTGATCCCCTAAAAGAGGCCACCACTTCCTTGCTCAAAAATCATGGTTACTAATGATTTCTAGGAGTTGCAGTATCAAAAATCTATAAACTGGAGCTGCCAGATTCACAAAAGCCTCCTGTGGAAAAGAAGTATTTTTCTCAATAAATAAAAAACTCACCAGGATAATTTCACCCCTGAAAAGAATAAAAGTGAAAATCCACGCTTCATAATTTTTTAAGGACCTTGCTTTCTTTAACATTCAAGTTTTAGGAACAAAAGAATTTCCACCAGAAGCTCTTCTGACAGAAAAATCTGTCCCAGCTGTATCATAAATGAGCATCTGGGATGCCGGACCTCCCTTCTGGAACGTCACTGTACCTTTTTCTCAGTCTGCTGTGTTTTCAGGGAGAAGTATCCCAGGAGATCTACAAACTGGGCAGCCTTTCTTCCATAGGCTGGGAGTTCTGGCCAGATGGACCACATGAGATCCAGCAGTAACTCCTGCTGGGACTTGTTGGAGTTCCTGTTGAGTGGATTACAGACCTAGTCAGGCCCCTGAGGATGGCACAGATCTCGTGCAGAAGGAAAACACAAGCTCCAGCTCACCAAGCTGGGAAACCATCATCTTGCAGAGTTCACAGAGCTAAATCCCACCATTCCTTGAACCCAGCTGTTTACCAGCACTCCAAAACAAAAGCAGCTATCCTGCAACACCTGAACAGAGCTCTGAAGGAGCCCAGCCCCCCTGAAGAGCTCCTTTCCCCACACAACTCCCAGAGTGAGTCTGGATCTGCCTCAGAAACTCACTTTGCTCACAAACACCTGGTCGTGTCAGGAGTCAGATTTTGCAGACAGAAATAGACCTGCAGGTTTATTCTGTCTCCTTGCAGGTGACAAAAGACATTGATTATGGGTAAGTCACAACTTCTACCTCCACCCCAGTAACTGCAAACCAGTGAGGGCAGTTCTGGGCCTGCAGGCTCCAGCATCCTTCAGCCATCTCTTCAGAATGGCAGGAGGTTTTATTGTGTAGATTGCTCATTCTTTATGCTTGTGGGTGTTTTGTTCGTTAAAGAAATCGTTTTTTCCCACTTTTCTCCAAGGAAATCTATTTCCTGAACCAGTTAGGGGGAGGGGTGGCTTGGATCTGCTTTTCTGGAGGGACCCCTCTGGAGGTTTCCTCCCAGATTTGCCCTAAACCAGGACACTCTGGCACTGAGCCAGCCCCAGGGCTCACCTGTAGATGTGCAGGGCCAGGCAGTGGGCCTGCCACCTCACTGAGGAGGAGTTGGATTCCAGCAGGAAGCAGCGCAGGAACTGGATCAGGGTCTCCTTGTCAGCAAACTTGTTCAGCTGGTTCACCAGGGCCGTGCACAGCTGGTCCTCCTGACTGCCTGAACCCTCACCTAGGGACACGGGGAAGGCTTTAGGGAGAAGGTGAAGGCAGCACCTCACAGGCAGGCCACTCTCCCATTTCAAAGAGTCAGGATGATGGGGACAAATTGTGATGTTTCAGGTAAGGAGAAAGTTTAGCATCCTGTCTTTTTCAGAAATATAACCTAGTACTCCTGGGTGACAGGGAAAAAAACTGCTGGCAAACTTGCCAGTGAGGACGTGAGAAATGTGCTACACATCCTGATAAAAAGAAAAGGATTGACCATGAGGCACTGAAAAGACTCACAGAGAACCATCTGATGGTGAAAGCCAAAGAGGTTCCTTGAAGAAAAGCCAAGAGAGAATTTATGCCCGTGACTTTTATAGGGAAGCTTAATTACTTTCCCAGGACTGTGGATATTCATTAAGCAGCAGCCCTGGCTCCAGCAGAGCTTCCAAGGCAGCCAGAGGAAACAAGTCTGAACACAATCACTGAGGAGCAGAGCTAACTGGGTGTGCATCCCCAGGATTTGTTTTAATCCTCGTGAGCATTTCAGCCTCCTACAACCCAGGGCAGGCAAGTTCAGTGGAAGCTGCTTCATCACCAGATTAGGTAACACCATTAGACAACTTCAAACCCACTCAAGGCAATAGACAGTGGGTTTGGGATGTCCTCAGCACGTGATTTCAGCCCAACTCTTAGGACACACTTAGTGCCACCTACACATGGGAGAGCTGCTTCTCTCTCCTGACTGTGGCTGTGGCTGCCCTTGCCACGAGCCACGACCCCTTCCCAACAGCAGGATTTATCACCCACTTCTTTCTAAACAGAGTAAGAAAGGCAGTGAGGAGCAGACTCGCTCCCTGAAACCACAGGACAGGGCCCAGCTGCCCCTCACCCTCTCGCTCCTTTTCCTTTTCCTCTTTCTTGCTCTTTTTGGAGGAGGATTTGCTCTGTGCTGCCGCCTGCCCGGAGCCTGATGCTGCAGGAGCAGAGGTGGAAGAGGTGCTCGAAGCTCCAGAGGATGAAGCCACAGACAGCACTTTGCTGCCACACAGAGCACAGGACAGCAGCTGCAGGAGAACTGGGGACACTCCTTCATCTACCAGGAAGCTGACTTGGAGCAGGAAATACAGAACCGCTGCAAAGAAAAGGAGAAAATGTTTGAATCACAGAAGCATGGAATATTCTGAGCTGGGAAGGGCCCACAGGAATTGAATCCAACCCCAGCCCTGCACAGACACCCCAACAATCCCACCCTGGGCATCCCTGAGAGCGTTGTCTGAATGCTCCTGGAGCTCTGGCAGCCTCGGGGCCGTGCCCATTCCCTGGGGAGCCTGGGCAGTGCCCCAGCACCTTCTTGGGTGGTGAACCTTCCCCTGATATCCAACCTAAACCTGCCCTGACACAGCTCCAGCCACTAAAGCATGAAATTTGAAAGCAAAAACCTAGAAAAACAAACAAACAAACCAACCAACCAAACAAACAAAAAAAAAACAACAACCAAACACCAAAACCAACCAACCAAACAAAACCCCAAACCAAAACAAACAAAAAAAAACCACCCCACACCAAAAAGCCCCCAACCTAAACAAAAGTCTTTGTACACAAGGACCAAACTCCCAGACCCATTGTGTCCCTACACCACAGAAGCCTAACATTGGGGTACACCAGGTAAAATGGCTCATCCCAAATTGCTCTCTGGGAAAATGGCAGCACAAGCAAGAGAACACAGATCTCCTGTTCCTCTAAGTTATCCACTACACCATATTTTGCTCTTTAGCCAAGGACCAGATGCAATTAGAGCACTGGGATAATGAGTACTGGAAACAGTTCAGTCCTATCAAAACCCTCAGCTGTGTCTCCCCTTCTCTGCTTGAGCTTCCCCATCTGAGCCTTGATCCCAACCACGGCACCACTGCTCCCCCAAACCCTGCAGAGGTGGGACTCACAGTCATCCTTGATGCAGAATTTCTGCCAGTTCACTGTCCTCTGCGTGGCAATCTCTGCACAAGCCTTCAGATGTTCCATCTGCAGGCACAAAGGGAGGGGATCAAACAGCACATCAGCACTCCTGGCACACCACAAAATTCACAGAATGTCTGGGTTGGAAGAGACCTTCAAGATCATTGAGTGCAACCCAACCCCAACACCTCAACCAGATCATGGCACCGAGTGCCACATCCAGGATGTGTCTTAAACACACCCAGGGATGGTGACTCCACCAGCTCCCCGGGCAGACCATTCCAGTATTTTACCACCCTTTCTGGAAAAAACTTCTTCCTACTATCCAACCTGTACTTCCCCTGATGCAGCCTGAGACTGCTTGAGTCAGCAACCAGCGCCACTCCGCGGCCCTTCCCTTACCAGGGAGATCAGGGTGTCGTACTGCAGGGCAGAGCCCGAGCTGGCTGTGACCACGCTGGCCCTCAGGAAGATGCCCTGCTCCTCCAGCAGCTTTTTGATGCCTCTGACGTGCGAGTCCAGGGTGTGCAGGTCCCGCAGCTGCCGGTATTTGTCCTTGGAGCCGCAGATGAAGAGCAGCAGCTTGCGCACCTGGCGGCGCACGAACGGCGTCTGCTGGATCATCAGGTACTGCAGAGAGAAGCCAGGGCAGCGTGAGCTCGCCAGGGGCTGCCCAGCAGAAATGTGTGTTCTCTTCCCAAAAAAGAGAAGGAATGGCGGATGCATTCGCCCAGCTTTAAGGTGCTCTAAGTCCCAGACAGAAGTAACGCGGCACGGCAAGGGTGCACCGCTGCTGGAAACCAGCCCTTGTCATTTCCCACCTCAAATTAACAGCCAAGCAGGGCTAATTAAGAAATCCTATCTCATACTTGTGTAAATGTAAGATAACTTGTTATGTAAAGAAGGAAGCAAACGGAGAGGACAAACTCCAAGTATCTTCCTGGTTTCTTTTTTAAGGCCCAAGTACCAACAGCTGAGAATGATGTTACATTTTTCCATCTCACAGCAGGTTTTCTCTCTAAGCTTTGTGGCAGCAGCCACTGAGTTCCACGAGATAACAGCAACCACGTTTTTCATGTGTTTTCCTACGGATTCCTGTTCAACAGGAACAACACAAAGCCAAGAGCTCACCTTCTTTCAAGGGGATTAAAAATACAAGATGGAGTTGAGATCAGCTCTGCAAAAGCTCACCTGTCCAGTGAAAGAAATCATCACTGGAGTTTTCTTGTGGAAATCTGCAGGTGTATCATGTTCTTGCTTACCTCAGACAAAAAGTAGAACCAGGAGTGATCAAAGATGGGCGGGGGGATGCGGGAGTTTGTGTCTGCAATCTTCTTGATCTGGTAGGGCAGGCGCAGCACCATCTCTGTCAGGAGCTGAGTGTAGGCCTCAAAAACATCTGCAGCGTGACCCTGCAAGCAAGAGAAATCCCTCAGGCTCTGGCTCTGAGCACACCCAGCGTGGGGAAGTGATGAATGACAGGGTGCTTTTGCTGCTTTTCTAAAACCAAGGGATTGCTGCCCCTTGGCAGCCCAAAGAACGCTCCCAAAGGAAGAATAAAAACCTGCACAAGGCCTTGAACTGGATGGCAGCTGTGAGGATGCACTGAGCAACTCTGCAGTAATAAAGCAGCTCAGCTCAGGAGATGTTCTTACATTTAATCAGGCTTTTTGCACTGCACCTGCACAAACACCAAGCCGTGGCACGATGGCACCACAGTGGTGGAACAAGCCTGGGAGTTCCTCTGGGAATCCCCATCCACTGCTCTGCTTCCTTGCCACACTAAGTTCAGGAATTCTGCCTGCCCAGCACAAGGAGTCACAGGCTGGAGCAGCTTCCCTACAGGATGGTGAACAATTCCCCAGGAACAGCGAGGGATGCAGCGAGCTGGGCTGCCCTGGGAGAGCTCAGAGCAACCCCACTGGTAACTTTTGTGCTAGAAGATGGATTTTTGTTGCTGTACTGAGGGCAAACTCGTTGTGCAGGGCTGCTTATCCAGCTCAGGGCAGGACTCACCTTCACGTACTGGCGGAGGAAAAAGGGGCTCATGTCGGGGGGAGAGGAGGTGGTGTGAGGTTTCAGGAGCTGGCTGGTGGCCACAGGCTCCTCGTCGTTCTGCTGGCTCTTCCAGTACTCCAGCAGGGACTTGAGCACGTGCAGGCAGTAATCAACAGCACCAGAGCTCAGCAAGGCAGCTGCAGTGGCACTGGAGATCAGGGAGGAAGCCTGGAACAGAGGGAAGGAGCTGGATCAGGAACACACCTGGGGAAGCTGCAGTGGGGAGAGCTGGGGCAGCCCTGAGCACCTGCTGACAGCAGGGGCAAGAGAGCAGGTTTGGATGAAACTTTGCAGGCAGCTTTTAAGTTTGGGGTTTGTTTGAGGTTGGGTGGTTTTTTTTTTTTGTGTGTGTTTGTGAAAAGCAACTCAAATATTTACAGAGACTCTTTTGAACAAGTGCTTAGTAAAGGAAAACAAATAAAATCTCCTCTTAAGTCTAATCTCCCCTCGACACATGTGCCAGAGGCCACTCTGCTGTGGATTAGACGACTAGGGCTTTTTTCCCTTCTTTATTTCCTCCTTCTTTTTTTTTTTTTTTTAAAGTTGGGATTTCTATTTGTTTCTCTGGGATTTGGCCAGCTGGGCGTGAATCCTGGTAGAGAAAGAGTCCCCTGTTGCAGCTGCTGCTCACAGGCTCTGCTCCACCCAGGTACTGCTCCACCTGCATTCTGCAAGACGAGGAGCTTTGATTTCTGTGGGAAGCTCAAGTGAGTAACAAAGGCTGGAGAAAAAGCTACTGTAAATAAAACTATTAAAGCAGCCCTGTAAATCCAAACAAACCCCACAGCTCATAAGCTCATTAAAATTTGATGCAGTTCAGACTAAATTTTTTAACCTCTATGCTTTTTTATTAATCTCCTTCCCACCACACATACTGCTTTTTTATGCCTTATTACTGTACCTTTTAGCAACAAATATCTAAGGAATCCTCTTAGCGACTTTTACGTTGACACAGCAGCATATTGCTTTCCAATAATCACATTACAAATCCTCTTTAACCCCTTCAGCACTGGTGAGATGCAAGGGAAAAATCTGCCAGGCCGTTTTAAGTAACATCATTAATGTGCTGCCCTGAGCTGTCTGGAACCATGCTCAAAACAAGAGCATCCAGTTGTCTTTACACGGCTGCTTCCTCCAGCCCCAGCTTCAAAACTCTTTCTCCACAAGAGTCAAGTAACATCACAGGTCCCCTACAAATTTTTCCAAAGCCCTCTCAAGGATGTTTCAGTTTTACACCTGTTATTTTAGACAGAAGCTTTTAGATCATCTTTGATGAACAGAAGGCTCCCCAAGCACATCATGGAGTCCCAGAAGGGTTTGGGTGGGAAGGATCTTAAAGTTCATCCCATTCCAACCCCTGCCATGGGCAGGGACACCTTCCACTGTCCCAGGCTGCTCCAAGCCCTGTCCAACCTGGTCTTGGGCACTGCCAGGGATCCAGGGACAGCCACAGCTGCTCTGGGCAATCTCCACCCTCACAGGGTGGAAATTTCTTCCCAATATCTGACCTAAATTTCCCCTCTTTCAGATTGAACCCATGCCCCCTTGTCCTGTCGCTGCAGTTCCTCTCTGGCTTCCCTGTAGCCCCTTCAGATCATGGAAGGTGTTGTGGGGTCTCCACAGAGCCTTCTCCTCTCCAGGCTGAACATTCCCAACTCTCCCAGCCTGGCTCCATGGGGGAGGTGCTCCAGTCCCCTGAGTGACTCTGTGGCCTCCTCTGCACTTGTCCCAACAGTTCCCTGTGTTCTCGTGCTGGGAACACCAGAACTGTGTGCAGTGCTCCAGGTGGGGGTCTCATGAGAAAATCACCCCCTGACAATGCAATTTGGAGAATGTACCTCACAAATGGAAGTCTTGGATCCTGACTTGGTTCTGGACATGAAGACACTGAGCAGCCTCATCACCACCAAGTGCACCTCGTTCACAGGGGAGCGCTCGTTTTTCTTGGACACATCCTGCAAGAAAAGACACATCCTGCTTGTTAAATCCCAGAGCTGAGCAGTGTCCCAAGCCTCTCAAGTTCAGTGCTCTGATCCTCAGGAAGCATTTCTAATTTAAGCTCAAGCAATAAGACTAAAAAAGCAGCACAAATGTCTCAATAGAAGGGTAGGCAGTGGCCTGGCTGCCAGAGAACAGTCCCACACAAATGAAAAGCTACATATGTCAATCATGCATTTACTGAAAATGGCTGTTCTCAGAGTTTAATTCCAGCAAAACAAATTTTCATGCTCACTTGTGGATGCCAGACCCAGGAAACAGTGGGGGTTCCACTTATGTCATTTTCTACCTTATATGAAGGGAGGCAACAGGAATAAACTGCCAGCACACATCCAGTGTTTCTGTGACTCCCAAGCATTTAATTCCTCCATGGAAAGAAACCCTGTCTAGAAGGAGCAAATTCAGAGCATAAGCCCACACTGCACTTTACCTTTTTGTCCATGCCCAGCTCTGCAATCAGCTGGGACAGAAGGTTATCCAAAGCTCCTTTGTCTTTCTCATCATCTCCATCAAGGTCTGTTGTGAGCATCAGAATAACCTGGGAAGAGCAGTCAGAGAATTATTAGAGGGCAGGTTCCATGTTTTCAAGATAAATAGTTACCTTTCACAAAACAGCACAGATTATATCTTGATTTATCTGTGTTCTTTCCCAAATCCAGCCTTGTGTCTCACACCCTAATATGAACATTCAGCATAAACCCAAGGGACCTTCCCAAATACTTTGGAGCTCAAGGATTGGAGCTCTCAGGCTCCTCAGTCTTTCCTCCTTCTACACTGAGGAAGTGCCCAGCAAGAATCTGTGGGTAAGGAATGCTGGGCAACAGATGGACTCACACTGTGACTGGGCAGGAAGGAGAAAAACACGTGCAAAGAGAAACCAGTGGTTGAACTGTTTGATTTGGGCTTAACTCTGAGCCCTCCTCACTCACCTGCATGTAAGGGATGGCCCGGACCCCCCCGACGTTCCTCAGCTGGGGCAAATTCTGCAGCAGCCTCTCCAGCAGCATCAGCCGGACCATGTGCAGCCTGGGGAGCCAGAGCCAGCAATCAGACACACCACAGAACACACCACACCCAACAGGATCCCCAACAGAGCACTGCAATCTGCCCCAGAAACCCTAAATCATCAAACTCTGCCAGGGAGGAGAGGACTCGCTCAGACTTCACAGGGAAGCGATGCCAAAGATGCAGAGCACCTCTGACAATGGAGCCACACTGGAGCTTGCAACTGCAGGGAAACATCCTGCACATCCACACTGCACTGGAGAAGGAACTGAGCACCTGCTCCCACAGAATGAAAAGCTGCCCATGTTCCCAAAGTGCTTTAGGACACGCTTTTGTCCCAACAGTGAATTTCCCAGGCTCCTAAGATTTTAGTGATCCCATGTTAACTAGACTCATACAGGATTCTTTCCATCACTTCCTACAGGCAGCAGTTTTGTGGGACACACACTGGCTGTGTGCACCATGTTGTGTAGTGATTGCACAGGGGGTGCTGGGGCACTGCCCAGGCTCCCCAAGGGAATGGGCACAGCCTCGAGGCTGCCAGAGCTCCAGGACCATTTGGACAACAATCTCAGGGATGCACACGGTGGGAATTGTTGGGGTGTCTGTGCAGGGCTGGGCTTGGACTGGATGATCCTTGTGGCTCCCTTCCAGCTCAGGACATTCCATGGTTCCATGACTGTGCAATGGCAGTTTGCTCCAGTCTGTGTTTATGACTTTCACTTTCAATCCCAATTCGCGCTCCCGGAGTTGCAGCACCCGCAGCCCCCTCCTCTGCAAACATCCCCCCAGAGCACAGCTCTTCTTCCTGAGGAGGAAACAAAGCCTCTTGCCTGTTGCTGGTGTGGACGTCCCCCTCTGCCTCCCCTTCTCCCTCGGAGCCCTCTCCCTCCTGCTGGCCCGTGGTGGTGCTGATGGCTCCTGTGCTGGAGCTGACGCTGCCCGGCCCCGCCGGGTGGCCCTCGGCTGCCGTGTCCCCGTAGGCGCTGCTCCGGCCAGACACTGGGAAGGAGAAGGAAAAGGAAAAGGAAAGCAGAGAGAGACAACATCAGCACGACTCAACAAGCACCTTGCCTGCTTTGTACCCACCAGCACAGCTGAGCTGTACTTTGGAATCGTGGTTCTAAAGGAGATGCTGGCTTTGGTTCTCTTCTTCAAGCTACGAGAGAGGCTGAGGACGCGTTTCTAGAAGTCTTCTGTTTGCCAGCCTCATCTCTGTGGCCCAAACTGAACGGGTCCCACAGCAGTAATTCAAGCTGAGTCAGGCAAGGCCTGGATGGGCAGTGCAGATAAATTTTCTAATAAAGAGTCTGTTATTATTTTACCTGGGTATCAGTCCCAAACTAAAAAGGGAGGAGTTGATCCATCTCATCCAAACTTAACCAGCAGCATAGTGAACTGTCTCAGCCTAGCTCTAGGCATCCTGAGACAAGAAGTCTCTGGGGAGATCTTGTTGTGGCCTCCCAGCACCTTAAAGAGTACTGGGTACTTATGGTACTTAGGAAAAGGAGGGAGAGAGACTTGTTACATGGGGAGAGAGTGACAGGACCAGGGGCAGTGGCTTTAAGCTGAACAAGGGCAGGGTTAGATGGGATATTAGGAAGAAATTCTTTACTCAGAGGGTGATGAAGCCCTGGCACGGGTTGCCCACAGAAGCTGTGGCTGTCCCACCCCTGGAAGTGTCCAAGGCCAGGTTGGACGGGGCTTGGAGAAAACTGGGATAGTGGAAGGTGTCCCTGCCTTGGGGTTGGTACAGGATGATGTTTAAGGTCCCTTCCCACTCAAAGCATTCTGGGATTCGATGATTCTGCTATTACAACCCAGCAAAACC
The DNA here is from genome assembly GCA_013400775.1 of Chaetops frenatus. Classification (NCBI taxonomy): domain Eukaryota; kingdom Metazoa; phylum Chordata; class Aves; order Passeriformes; family Picathartidae; genus Chaetops; species Chaetops frenatus. The sequence goes on along the minus strand of VZTR01006151.1, from coordinate 257,734 downwards.
TGCTGCAGATTCCACACTCCCAGAGAACTATGAAAAGCAGCCAATATTCCATCTGTGGGCACTTGGACAA
>VZTR01006151.1:242822-257025 GCA_013400775.1 Chaetops frenatus | reverse complement strand
GGGAGCAGCAGCAGGGATGGAGCAGCAGCAGGGAGGGAGCAGCAGCAGGGAGGGAGCAGCAGCAGGGATGGAGCAGCAGCAGGGAGGGAGCAGCAGCAGGGATGGAGCAGCAGCAGGGAGGGAGCAGCAGCAGGGAGGGAGCAGCAGCAGGGAGGGAGCAGCAGGACTCACTCACCGCTGTGCTCCCCGGCCACCGAGTCCACGGCGCTGCCGCCGCTCTCGGAGCCCACGCTGCCGCCGTGCTCGGCGGGCGATGTGCGCAGCGTGGAGCCGTCCGTGGCCGCCGTGCTGCCCTCGTCGTCGGACGCTGGAGCTAAGAGAATAAAGAGAGCTGTTACAAGTAAAAACACTGCCTGGGAACAACCGCAAACGACGCTCAGGCCACGAGGGAGGGAAAGGCAGTGAGAACCGGGCTGTGGGTTTGGGGTCAGCTACAAACGGATGGGGAGCTCGGGGGGTGACCAGCAGGACAATTAAAGGTGCTGAAAGCAGTGGAGGGGAGATATCCCGAGAGGAAAGCTTCTCATCAAACATACGGGCACACACTCAGTTAAAGAGCAGTGTCTGGTTGTTTATAAATGCAAGGGAAATACAGCACATGCTGTGTTTCGTCTGCTTTAGTTTAAGAGGGGAAATAACTTCCTCAGAAGTCTACAGTGAGAGTCCACCAAAGCAGGAAAAAGCTGTAAGTACAGTCTCATAAATACATAGAGCCAATAGTAATAACTGGCTCTTCAAAACCGTATTTGCAAACCGATTTTAAGGCATTATTTAGGTCAAAATCTGAAGAATCTGATGCCTTGCAGTGAACAGTTACCTGATGCTGTCGTGTCCGAGAGTGTTCCGGCATCCAGCGAGGAGGAGCTGGGAGCTTGGCCAGACAGTCCTAAGCTCTGCAGTCCAAGGGCACTGCTGCTGCTCCCTGCAAGTAGAGAACAAGTTATAAGCATCTTTCTTTGAGAGAATGAAGTTCACTCTGGCATTTTCTGTACATTTCATAGTTCTGCTATCTTTCTTTGACTGGCGGTGACACCAGCAGCTTTGCTCCATTTCTTTCCCAGCTTCCCCAGATTTCATCCCCTCTTGCCTGCCAAGAGTACCCACATCTGACCTTGCTGATCTTGTTGCAGGCTCAGGGCAATAGCCAATTCCACCATTGTCTCATCATCTGCATCTGGAGGGATATCCAGCATGGGAGGGAATCCCTCTGCTCCAGCCAGGAGAGCCTCCAGAGGAGAAGGGTTCCCATTATTCACGTTCTCAGAAGTCTCCAGAACCATGGATTCAGACTATGGAGAGGAAACACAGTGAGAGCTTTCCCCAGGTCACCACCAGTAATGGAGCACTACAAGCAGGTTCATCAGAACTAAATTTCCTCAAGTCCTGGCACACTTCAAAGGCTCCAAGGAGAAGCTCTGGACTCACCACCATCTCAAAGTCCCCGTGATCCACCTCGCTCTGCTCCTGGCTCTCCTGTCGGATGTGCTCTCCATTTGCTATCCCAGAGCTCTGCAGCTTGTCTTCTGCATCATCATCATCATCATCATCCTTATCTCCTGAGGGGCAAAGCAGGAGCTCATAAATACACAGCTCCTCACCCCATCCCAAACAAGGCAGTTAATGCTGGGGAAAAACCCAAGCTACCCCCAGTTACCAAGAGACTCCCTGACACCTACAATTTGCTTCAATACTTAAAAAACCTCTCTTGGATGGAGCTCTGATACTCTGATTTTGCTCTGCACACACCTCTGACTGATTTATTAGAACCTGAAAACATGCACAGAAATACTAACTCCAGATGACTGCTCTCTAGATAAAGTGATCAGATTCTCCTGCCACTGAAAGGGGGGTATCTCAGAGAGCTCTCCTCTTTGAACCCCAAAACATCAACGAGAAGGTGAGAGTTCATGAAACAGAAAGAGCTTTAGGGGGCAAGGGAGAGCAAAAGAAAGGAAAACCACTGATTGTAGTATTTTTTTTTTAGTCCTGATTTATACCAAGACTGCTTTATCTTCCTGTCCTTTCTGACAGAGGTTTGAGGCAGAGGGGGGGTGCCCTGGCGTACCCATGGGAGTGTTGCTGCGAGGGGACGATGGCAGGGTCACGTGTCGCCGCTTGTTCCGGGGTCTCAGCACCCTGATCAGGGCTTGCTTGCAGGAAAAGCTCACTGCTGGGTCCTGCAGGGTTAACAGTTCATCATTACACTCCTCAAGCTCCAAGCCCTTATTCGCTGCATTTGGAAAGAGGGCTAAGAACACACGTGTGACTCTCGCTGGTCGTCATTCACGTAGGGCACAAATCACTGCCTCAGTTCCCTGTTCCCCTCAGGAGCCACAAAGCAACACTTGTAATTCCACATGCAGCACATGGCAAACACTACTGGAACACAAGGAGAGAGAGAATTCTCTCTCCTTCACTTCTGGCTGGGTGTTTCTGGCTGTGTTTTGTGTCTGTACAATCTATTTTCGTTCTACCCACACTTAATTCTTTTCACATCATAGAATCACAGAAACATTTAGGTTGAAAAAGCCCTCTGAGATCGAGTCCAACCATAAACCCAACACTGCCAATCCCCCTAACCCATGCCCCCAAGTGCCACATCTGCACTTTTAAATCCCTCCAGGGTGAGGACTCAACCACTGCTCTGGGCAGCCTGTGGCAGGCCAGACAACCCTTTCCACGAAGGAATTTTTCCTGATGTCCACCTTAAACCTCCCCTGGTGCAATTACTGAGGCAGAGCAGAGCAAGGTGACATACTGGGCAAAGCAACATCTGCATGTAGATCTTGGATGCTGTATGGATACAGTCCAGCTCACACGTGCAGTATCCATGGATAATATCCACCAAGGCATTGACTGTGGCTTCAACATGAGTGAGACCTAAGAGGAATAAAAGCAGGACTGAAATCAGCTCTCTCTGTATTTCAGCACTGAGTGAGGCACTGCAGGAAACATCTTTTGTTTGCAGACTTCAAGGCACGATGTTAACAGCACAAATATATCAATTTTCAATCTGGACTGAACCAGTCTTGTCTGTCTGATGGAATATTGTGAACTCCATACACCAGCACCACTGAATATCCTCTAACACCACCCACGAAGCCAAATGTGGGAAAGTCAATCATCAGTCCCTTTTCCCTGGCACAATACACATCCCCCTAAACAAAAGCTTCGGAGCAGAATCCATGTCACAAAGCATTGAACAAGTCATTTTCTCTGCTTACAAACTTAAAATAGGCCCCTTCAGAAGCCACAGGCTTGCCAAGAGCAAAGGAAGAGCTCTCCCACCTGGCAGGCAGGCAGGGGCCAGGAAGGCGTTTTTGGGTTTTGATGCATGGAGCTTCCAGAAGTGGTTCACCAGCTGGGTAATGAAGGTGCAGCCCTCTCCTTCTGTGTGTTTCTGGGCCTCCTGCCCTTCTTCACTCTCTGCAGAGATTAAAAAACACCTCTCAGAAATGTGCAGAGGAAAGTCTTAATGAGGGTAACACCAAGTTTATTTGAAATGGCTTTTTTCAGAGGCTTTGATGTTCTCATCACCAGGATATCACACACCTACCAAATGTGTCAAATACAGTCCCTGCCACTCTGAACCTGATACCCCAGCACAGCTTCAATTATCACAACAGAAACTTAGAGAAAATTACAGACTTATCTACCTGTTTCCAGCTGTGGCAGCTTTGATTCTGTGTAGTGCACCAGGTTGTTGGGTCTCATAATAGCAATGGATCGAGCAGTGATGACCAGCCTCTGGAACACCTCAGGATCGAGGTCCTTTCCTTCTTTGGTTGAGGAAGTCAAATACTGAATGGCTTTGCTTAGCAGTGCTTGATCCTGTGTAGGGTGAAAGATAACACAGACAAAGAAAAACAACTGACTGCAGCACAAGAAAGCAGCTGAAGTGCAACCACGGGACAGATCCTGGGGAAATCCGGCACTTGTCATCTAAGGAAGGACAACCAGCCCTAAAAGGTCACAGAATCACAGAGCTCTGGTGAAACACAAAAGCCAGCAGGGCAGGCAGTAGGAGCTAAGGGAGATGAGGCAGGAGGTTTGTGCTGCATGGAGGAAGGGCTCTCTAGGGCTGTGCTGCACCCTCAGCTATGACCTGGCAGGTTCCAGGAGCCCCCAGATCCCCGTGCCCTGGGCAGTACCTTGTGGTTGTGGTAGGCTGAACGGCTGGTGTGCAAGCTGGCCAGGAGGCTCTTGGTCTGCTGCTGCACACTGGAAGGGGCTGGCATGGACAGCAGCACAGTAGCCAGTTCCTGAGCTGCAATCTTATTCTTCTCCTAAGAACAGACAAACCCCATTATTCAGTATATTTACCATCACCCAGTGTACCTGCAGCTCCCTCCCCTCAATACCCTTTTGATAGCCTCCCTCAATTTACTATTTGACATTTAGGGAACATTTCACATGTCTACATAAGAAAAGTCCTTTTGAGATTTATGGGCTTCTACCCCTGCTGTTTCTGTAAACGAGGTCACTCCCAGCACAAAAAGCCCACCAGCTCAAAATGCAAATGCCAATTGTCATTCTAAACTAGTTTCAAACGCTTTTGGCTAAAGCAACTTTCAGATCAGTGCTCTGAGCAAAAGGGATGCGGCTCTGCTCCTATCAGGCCCCCGGGGCTGCAGGAGGTAGTGCTGAGCTCGCCCCTCCTCCCCCAGCTCCAAAGCTCAGGAATGTATTCAGAAAGTTACTTGCCTTCTCGTTGACTGGTCCCACAGCAAAGCAGCTTTCCAGCGCTTCTAAAGAACTCACTACTAGCCTGGAGGGAGAGAGGAAAGCAGGCTTGAGTACAGCAACCCTTCTCTCTCCTTAGCACTTTGCTTTATGCGGGCTACAGTCATGAGTAGCTCAGAGACAGCTAACGAATGCCAAGTACAAAATCAAAGCATGATAAAACCTGCCACAGGCACCATGCATATCATTTCATTGTGTTACAGACCAGAGTTAAACCTGGCTCACGCTCACAGACAAACTTAGGACTGCTTTAATAATCCACAGCTGAAAGACAGGGGCTTTTCTCTCCCAAAGAGGATAAAACATTTCCTCACGCAGCCTGCAGCAGGGATAACTTGGATTGTCTTGACAGTCCCAATTCACCATGGCCCCCAGACGTACAGATGACTGCAGATCAAGGCTGGCTATGACACATGGCAAAAAGCGGAACTGACTTTGCTCAGGGAGCGACGTTCTACTCGCTTGCTATTTTCACACAGGTTGCCCTTTCCAATTTGGAAATTTCAGCACAAAATATTCCAGAGGAAAATTAACTCGGGAGCGCTGGGTGTGACCCCAAGCGAGAGATGCTGAGGTTCCAGCAGGCTGGGAGAACCACCTGTCCCGAGGGAAAACCTGATTTACAAGTGGCAGCAAAAGTCCCTGTAGCAGCACTCCATGCCCCCAGGTAGAACTACCTGAAACGCCATCTGACACACCAGAAGGAGCAGGAAGATACAGGAAAAAGCAGAGGAGAGACAGCATTAAGGGGAAAAATATCACTGTGGGATTGGAAGGTAGAAGGAACAATTGTCTGTCTGGTGGTGATAAATAGCATCCCCCTCCCCACAGCCACCCTCACAAAGCTTGGAGGGAATAGAAGTGGGATAAGGAGGAGCAAGGAAGGAACAAAGCAGAGAGGAGTCTGTCAAACAAGCAATAGCTACGCTGTGTGTACAGCAAAAATCTGCAAACCTCATCTTTACATTTGCTAAACCATCTGCCATGCAATGACCAGAATGTAAAGAAGCAAATGTCACTTGGAAAACAAAACAAAAAAGAACCAAACCCCAGTCACCAAAAGCCACACCATGTGTTCTGTCTCTCTGACACACACTCACTCGTGCAGAGAAAAGGATGCCATACTAACCGGTCCAGGGTGGTTAGGGACTCAGTGTCAGAACTTTGGGGGAGCAAAGAAAAAGGAAAAAAAAATAAAAATAAAAATGTGTAAAGCTCACAGAAAAACTCCCTAGAACACATTCTAAGCAAAAGGCAAATTAAATGGGGAAATCAGGAAGCCGGGGGAGCGTCAGTCTAAGCAGGGTCTTTCTACCTGGGCAGCACACACGGGTCTGGAGCAAAACAAAGACAGAGATGAGCCAGGTCACCTCACACAGAGAAGCCAAGCACCACTTAAAGCACCACCCAGGCTTAAATTCGAGTGCAGACACCACACTTTGATAGAAAAGCTGCCTCCTGCCTGCCAATTGCTGTTCCTACTCCAGAGGCCCCTTAGAAGGTAACACCAAGTAGAAAGAATACTTTTTTTTTTTTAAATCTGAATTTTTAGAATATAATCCCACTGCTCTGGAAAACCAGAGAGCATGTCTGTGCTGAGAGGGACATCTTGTGGGGATGTCACAGCAGAGGTAGAAAGGAAAGGGAAAATAAACACAAGAAAAAATTCCATAAACAATTAGACAAAATATTAAAGGATGGCTGAGCAGGTCCTTCAACTGGGCCCAACTGGCACTTCAAGGCCTGAGCCCTCACCTGAGAATTTCAGTCAGACAAACTTAACCACCCCTTCCTCACAGTTCAGCAGTGCATATCTCCTCTGAAATGCACATTTTTCAGCAGTACCAGTTCCTCTTTGAGCTGCTTCCCTCCTGTCCTTGCTGTTTCCTACACCCTTATGACACAGACTGCATGAGCTCGAAGAAAAACACCTTGTGGATATAAGACAGAACACAAGTTCAATTTATTCACTAAATATTTGTGCAGGTCACCCTTGGGGTTTGGCTCTCAGCAGGGATATGGGGGAAAACCCAACACCTTCCCCACCACAACAGCTCAGCCTGAGGCATGTGGGCTCCCAGGAGAGTTGGTGGGAGCCATGAGCCTAAACCAGGATCACACACAAAGCCATCCTCAAAACTGAGCTTAACTTCAGAGAGGCCTGACCTTTGTGAGCTCTAGAGACTGAGAAAGGGCCAGCTTGAAATGAGAGAATGTACCACTGCAGCAGAAATTGCTTTCAGCTCCTCAAGACTGCTGAAACACAAACTAGGCAGCACAAGTAAGCACACAGATCTACCCCAGCTACTGCACCAGATCAACCAAGAGCCACCATAAACCCTCCTACCAAGGTAATCACTGTTTTCACTTGTTGCTGTGTAAGGCAGTGAGAACAACCCACCAATTCCCTCCAGCTCTCCAAGTTAGGAAAAGCACACAAGTGCACCCAAGTGTCTGCCACAACAACAAACCCTTTCCAAGGAGAAATAAAAGACAAGACTGTGGAAATACCTCTCCAGAACAGTCCCACTGGCAGCAGCAGGGGCAGCTGACTCCGTGTCCCCAGTGCCATTCCCTTGGTTGAGGTTTGGGGGACAAACGTTGCTCACAGAAGCAGATGGGAAGTCCTCGGGGGGCTCATCAGGCCAGCCAAACTGCTCCTTGGTTTTGCCATAAATTTTTATGGAATCCATCATGGTGACTCCAGCAGGATCCACAGAAGCTCCAACTGTAGTGATGACAGAAAACTGAGAAAACTGTTGCTTTTGGGTACAAATCAGCCTCACTTCACAGGGCAAGGACAGCAACTCCACTGCCATTAATACACAGCCACTGACAGTGCCATCTCCCTTGCAAGGCCATTCTCCCTCCTCTTACCTCAGCACAAAATCATTGAGCTGAACTACCAAACATTCACTCAACTGCAGCAAGAAACTGGGCCACAAATAAAATTATTAAACATTCAGGGTGCCCCGCTCAGATCGCTTCTGCAGTCAGGGCAAACGAACAGACGGTGAAAACTCCCTGCTGCGAGGGTGAAACAACTTCATCCCACCCAAACAAACCCATCAGCTGGGTCAGACCAAGCAGTGCACAAAGCCTTACTGAAGATGGTGAGTTTCTTGTCAGCCTGCAGGGCCTCCTCCCGGGTGAAGGGGAAGTCGAACCAGCGGGCGCGGGTCATGTTGAGCTGCATGGTGCGGCCGAAGATCTCCAGGTAGGAGGGAGCTCGCTCGATGGCCTGGGTGCCGATCTGGATCCGCATGCCCGTCATCACCATGGTGCTGTTGTTGTTGGTCACTTCGATGGTGAAACCCCCAGGCTGCAGAGAACAAATCCCAGCTCTAAAACTGCCCCCCCCCCGCCCCCCGAAGCCAAGGAGTTGGTACAGAGGTGCCTTCACTGTTTACTGAATTGCGGCGTTTGGGCGGGGTCGTTTGAACAAAGCAGATTCCTTAGGGCAAGGGTGTGAAATCAACAGGAACAAAAATGTCACCCAAAAAGGCAGGGCATGGCATCAACATGAACAAAAATGTCACCCAGAAAAGGCAGGGTGTGGAACTAACAGGAACAAAAATGTCACCCAGAAAGGGCAGGGCACGGTATCAACATGAGCAAAAATGTCACCCAGAAAAGGCAGGGCATGGCATCAACAAGAACAAAAATGTCACCTACAAAAGGCAAGGTGTTGTATCAACAGGAACAAAAATATCACCTAGAAATGGCAAGGTGTGGTATCAACATGAACAAAAATGTCACCCAGAAAAGGCAGGATGTGGAATCAACAGGAACAAAAATGTGACCCACAAAAGGCAGGGCATGGCATCAACATGAATGAAAATGTCACCCAGAAAAGGCAGGGCGTGGCATCAACATGAATGAAAATGTCACCCAGAAAAGGCAGGGTGTGGCATCAACATGAACAAAAATGTCACCTAGAAAAGGCAAGGTGTTGTATCAACATGAACAAAAATATCACCTAGAAAAGACAAGGTGTGGAATCAACATGAACAAAAATGTCACCCAGAAAAGGCACGGCATGGCATCACCAGGAACAAAACAGTCACCCAGAGGCCTGACAGAACCCCCAGATTGCCCCACTGACCTTTGTGTTGGCCACGTACATGCCCGTGGAATTGAGGCGGTGCTTTATCTGCTGGGCATTGTACACCTGCAGCAGGTCATTGCCTCCGAACTCCACGTCTGTCAGCTGCTGGTTGTGCTCAAAGAAGTCAATGGGGAAGTTCACCTGGCTGGATGTGCGAGTTGCTAGAAGGGGAAAGAGATCTTTATGACAAAAGACCTTCTAAACAGGAAAAGGTTGCGGTAAAAAACGTGCAGAAACAACTCTCCTGCTTTGGAAAGCATTTCTACATACACCTATGGAAACATTTTACCCACTTAGCCAGTACTTAGGCAACTGTCAGAACGAGTGTTTTAGGTATTTAGAGGGTGCTGATCAATCTTTCCACCCCCATTAGTTACAAAGGTCACGTGAGGAGCCCTTACTGATGGCGGCTGCCTTGCGCTTGCGGACGGGTTTCATGATGCTGATGACACTGCTGGGCTGCAGAGAGGGCTGCAGCCAGTAGGACGTGTTCTCCACGTTGGCCATGTAGATCCTCAGGCTGCCATCCTCACACAGCAGGATCATGGTGGTCCTCTGCTGCTCATTGCAGGCTGTGTGACGAATGGCCACCATGTCCTGGATCTGCAAGGCAAGGCAAGGCAAGGGCTTAGCAACTCTTGCTTGGAGAAACCAACCCTTTGCGTTAGAAAAGGTGCCAAGACTGGAGATCTGGTTGAAAGAGCGACAAGAAACCAAATTTTAAGGGTCAAAAATACAGGGAATTCTGACTAGCCTTTGCTTTGGCTGGCAAGGTCTTAATCTCCTGGATGAGGAAGGTGTCCGGCTTCACCATCACCACCAGTGGGACACCCGTGGTTTGCTGGACACAGCACACCAGGCCAGGGTGGTTCATCACCTCAGACCACTGACACAGGGCAGGAGAAGTCTTACTGCCACCATTGGAACTGCAAGAGATGATGTAACATTAATTTAAGGAGCAGCAGAAGCAAAACCACACAAAATTCGTTGCGTTCAAATCAGTTAAAACTTAGTCCTGAGCAGGGATTCAACCACTGCATCAATGAACAGGGTCAGGTTTACAGGTGAGAAACCTGACACTGTCACCAGAGTGGGCAGAAGCCACAAGCATCCCAGTCCTCAGCCCTGATCCCTACCCTGCAAACTCAAGGAAAAACTTGCTTAGTGCTGCATTTTTATGCCCCAAATCAAGGAGGTAATTTATAAATGGCTTTCAGTAATGTTTTTATCTGAACAGATGAACAGTTCCACGCTTCAACACACTCAGCAGCAATAAGCAAAGGCCAATGCAGGAGAATATGTGTGACTGCTCACTGGGAAAAGTGAAAACAGAGCTGCAAAAAGACTAAGCCAAACTCGACTGGAGCTCAGCAGCTCTTGGAACTTGACCCTCCTCCAGAGCCCACTCGTGACAGTGGCTTTGTGTCAGGCCAGCAAAGAGTCTGTGGCCTGAGTGTCCAGCACTGCGTATCACAAAACACAACAGAACTGGTTTTTTTCTTGCCACACTCATAGAGTAAGAGGTTGCTTTCCCCCAAGGGAGTCTGCAAATCAGCCTTAACGTGCACAATGCACAAGGTCCAGTGCAGCAGTGGTGCCGAAAGGAAACAAAGGCTTCCTGCTCGGCCGCCTGGGCGAGGGCGGATAATCCCATCGGTTCCAGCGGCTGCACCACCAGCAGCTCACTCTGTGCAGCTCCACTGCTCTGCAGACACCTCTCTGCTCTGAAATCCTGCTGGGAGGACAAAAATGCATGCATGGCCCGCTGCTGAACTCATCAGCAACTGGGATATCATGGAATTCCTGAGCTGGAAGGGGTCCACAAGGGTCATTCAAGTCCACTAGGACAGAAGGACCATGAGAAGTAGCAAGGAATCATCAGCCAAGAAGGAATTTTTCACCACAAGGTTTGGCCATTCAGAGCTGGGATGTTTAATAATAAGCAATGTTTACTATTAATAAAAACAAGCAAAACAGCAGGAAGTCTCCCCCAGGATCCTCACCTCTTGATGTTAATTGGGAAGAGCCGCTGCACTTCCAGGCTGGCCCGGCTGATGGTGGCTGCGAAGGATTTGCCTTGGCAGTAGCTGAAGAACAACATCTGCAGCACGTGGGAGTAATAGACTGACACCCCCCCTCCTGCCACCTGGCCATTGCTGTCCTGGGGGATCCAGAGAGATGCCAACATTTAGCATGAACACAAATATCCCCAAACACTCTGTCAGCCTTTTAAATTTACTATGGAATTATTCCCAAAGCCGCCCCTCCTCCCCAGCAGTGAGAGAACAGAGCCCTAAATGACCATTTTCTAAGCTGAACTCCTGGGTGAACTCCTCCATCAGACACTTCAAAGGCTCTGGGAGGGGATGCTGAGCCTGCACACCCGGAGGCTGTAGGTAACACCCTGAGCTCCCACAGCTGTGCTGTGTGACAGTCTCACATGGAGCATTCCCTGTATTCTCAGCTCATAAAAGACCTTCCTGAGGGCCTCCTTCCCATCTATTCCTGTTTTGAAGCAGGCTGGGGTAAAAACCTTGGAGAGATTTTAAAGGTCACCCCCAAGACTAGAAACAAAGGCTGACTCCAGCTCTCCAGCCCCAGCCATGGTGATTTATCCCTTCTACTCCTGCAGCTTTGGAGTGCCTTGCTCTGAGAACAGCACTGCTCTGAAGCCATCTCCCTACTGAGAAATCCTGCTGGGCATGACTTCAGAGCCAGCCATGGAAAACATGCTCCATTTTCTAGATGAAAGGATCAAGAGGTTTAATTTTCACCCCCACCTCCTTTTACTGTAAGGATATTTCTCTCTTTAGAGGAATAAGAAAGCTCCTTGATCTAGATCAGGGGGCTTAAAAGGAAAAGGAAAAAAAAGAAGGAAACTTCTGCCTTCAAATGGAAGATGTACAAAAAGAGAGAAAGGAAAGTCACCAGCACCTTCAGGTCCTCGTGATTGACTTCAAGCACGTTGGTGACATAGAAGGGCCCATGCTGGGCACTGCTGGCCTCCTCCATGAGCTGTGTGTAGATGTAGCCAGCAGAGGACATGATCACAATGATGTTCTTCCCCTCCTCGTTGAACAGGAAAGTGACATCTCTGATTTTGGAACTCGGTAGGAGGAAGTAGAAAGTTGGACTCAAGGCATCTACTGAGAGATCGTAAATCTGTGGGGGAGAACCACGGGAATAATCAACCACAGTGATTATCAAGGCAGTAATTAACTGCTACGATACAAAACAGTGCAAATGGACAAGAGCTGAGATGAGGGAGCCTCTATGAGATGTTACAGTTTGGGGCTTTTTTCTCTTTGAGTTCTTTGGTTTTGCTTCTCCTTGCACAAACAGCCCAAACGTCCCAAATTTATATTTCTAAGAATATTATCACATTCTCCCACATGCAACTGCATGAGGATCCAGATGATTCTGATGTCTGACAGAAGCTGTATCATCAATAGCTCATGAGCAGACATACCTTCACAAAGTCTGCAGTGACAATGGCCAGCTCTGTTTGAGATCCTGGCAGCCACACGGCTTTGATGATGAAATTCCCAGTGGCCAGTTGGGGATGAAGCACCAAATGATCAGAGACTGATCCAGAGCTGCTGAACGTTAACACGTGGCAATCCTGCAGTAATGAAGAAAATTGGTTAAATATTAGAACAAACTGTTTATAAATATCTGAAGTCAACAACAGAGTTCAAAGTCAGCATTTCTTCTAGGGCAAATAATGATTCGGAGAATCTAAACCTCAATTTCCTGCATTAAAGATAAATGACACGAAGGTTTGAAAAGAAAAAAACTACAGAGAGTGCAGCTTTTCCTTAGCTAAATAACACATCTGTACATTCTGCACTGGGTAATCTGAACCTAAATTTGGGAGAAGACAAAAACGAGGAGTCCTTCCCAAAGAACACTAATTGTTACAGACTAGTTTTAACACACTAAGTGTGACATGACTAAACCTTGGCTCTTGTCTTAAAACAAAACCAGCCTAAATACACTAAGAAATACCATTTCAAGGCACCATCCCATTAATTACATTGTTCACACAAGTCCTGCTTCTTTACCTCATCTATCTAGTAGGAAAGCGAAGCAGGAGCTGAATTAGTGACAGAACTTTGGAGGCAGCTCCGTGCTAACTCCTCAGAGGAAACAAACACAGCTGGCTTTGAGCTGATGTCTGCAGCTCCCTGGGAAGGGGTTTGGCAAGCATTTACCTTCAGCCCACACACAGCCAGGTAGTCCTCCTTGCAGGGGTTCCCAGTCAGGCTCAGCACTGTGAAGGGGACGGGTGCCGATGCCAGGCGGGTGAGGGTCAGTTTTCTTTTGCTGGAGTCAGCTTGTTTCAGCAGGGCTGAGAGCTGGAGCACTGTGATCTGCACCACAGAAGGAACTCAGTTATCTTTTTGTAACTGAGGGGCATCAGGCATTTCCATTCCAGATCCCAGGTAAAGAATCAGAACCACAGAATGAACTCGGTTATCTCTGTAACTGAGGGGAGTCAGGCATTTCCATTCCAGATCCCAGGTAAAGAATCAGAACCACAGAATGAACTCAGTTATCTTTTTGTAACTGAGGGGAGTCAGGCATTTCCATTCCAGATCCCAGGTACAGAACCAGAACCACAGAATGAACTCGGTTATCTTTTTGTAACTGAGGGGAGTCAGGCATTTCCATTCCAGATCCCAGGTACAGAACCAGAACCACAGAATGAACTCGGTTATCTTTTTGTAACTGAGGGGAGTCAGGCATTTCCATTCCAGATCCCAGGTACAGAATCAGAAACACAGAATCAAGGCTGGAAGAGATCCACCAATCACTGAGTCCAACCATCACCCCAGCACCACCATCATCACACCTAAACCACATCCCCAAGTGCCATGTCCAGACATCTCTTGAACACCGCCAGAGTTGGTGACTCCACCACCTCTCTGGGCAATGCCTGACGGCTCTTGCAGTCAAATTTGTATTTACAGTAATTAATTTGAATTTCCCTTGGTGCACCTTAAGGCCATTTCCTCTTGTCTTTTCACTGAGCCATAGACCCTTACCTGGCTCCACCCTCCTCTCAGGTGGTTGCAGTGGTGAGGTGAGGGCAGAGTTGTTCTCACTGCTCCTGCTGCACTAACTTTTTTCCCTGAAGAGTTTTTCCTTTGAGAGGTTCCCCTAAGCTATGCAACACTTCACACCAGATCTCAGGATGGGCAGAACAACCACAGTCCTGTCTCTTGCTCAGCACTGTTCCCCTTCCCTCAGGAACCCAGCAGCTCCAGCACTGTTCCATTTCCCTCAGGAAAACAGCCCCTCCAGCACTGCTCCATTTCCCTCAGGAAAACAGCCCCTCCAGCACTGCTC
>VZTR01006151.1:218456-242629 GCA_013400775.1 Chaetops frenatus | reverse complement strand
CCCCCAGGACCCCAGCAGCTCCAGCACCGTCCCATTTCCCTCAGGAACCCAGCAGCTCCAGCACCGTCCCATTTCCCTCAGGAACCCAGCACCTCCAGCACTGCCCTATTTCCCTCAGGAACCCAGCAGCTCCAGCACTGCTCCATTTCCCTCAGGAACCCAGCACCTCCAGCACTGCCCTATTTCCCTCAGGAACCCAGCAGCTCCAGCACTGCTCCCATTTCCCTCAGGAACCCAGCACTTCCAGCACTGCTCCATTTCCCTCAGGAACCCAGCACCGTCCCATTTCCCTCAGGAACCCAGCAGCTCCAGCACTGCTCCCCTTCCCTCGGGAGCCCCGGGCTGGGTGCAGGGGGGCTCACCTTGCCCTTCTCGTGGCTGACAGCCAGGTGCTGGCGGCGGCCGTGGGGCGAGGACAGCACGCACATGGCCACGCGCCGCAGCACGTGCGCGCTGATCAGCTGCCGGATGGTCTGGCCCTGGTCCCCGCTGTAGTTCATGCGCACGTTCTCAAAGGCGCCTTCCTGAGAGCCCAGGGTTGGGACCTGAGCCAGGGAAAGCATCCAGAGGGTGTCACTGGAATGTCTCTGCGTTTGAAAGCCACTCACCCCCCATCCACTCTCTGTTAATTCCTTTTGTTCCATACCATCAGCTGATCTGTCATTTCCACTGATTTGTCCAAAGTGTGGAGCTCATTGAGAGCCTGCTGTGCACGGCTGCTGCTCCCCATGGCTGAAGCTTGCTGGAAATTGACCTGGATGGCATCCATCAGGAAATTCAGCATCTCCAGCACCAAAGGTGCGAAGGAGAAGTTGGCCTACGAGAAACAGACCGGGCAAATGAACAACAAGATGCTCCTGACGGGAGCTCCACATCAGCTGCTTTTTAAAGCCCTTCATGACCCCTCTCATCTTAAAAATCAAATGACTCAGCTGACAACCAACCCGGCCTGCCCGAAGATCCTCATCCTCACCCATCTCTGTTTAGCAGCTGACAAGCATACCTGGGACTGCAGCTCCTCTCGACAGCCCTCCACGTTTCTGCACAGGCTGCTCTTCTTGGGCTTTTCCTCGTCGGGGCCCTTGCCCTCGCTGATGGTGACCTTGGCCTTCTCGGCCGGGGAGGTGCTGGCGTGGCGGATGACGCTCTCGGGCACGCGGGGCTCGCTCTGGAAGGCCGATTCCTTCATGGTGGAGCTCATCCCACTGCTGGGAGTTCTCTTCACCAACGCCTGGGAACGACAGAGGGATGCTAAAAGCTCAAACAGGACCCAACCTGGCTACTGATGAAGTGAACACACACTGTGAGAGCAGCAATTAGAGCACAGTTCTAAAGAAATAACATAATGCATGTGACTCTCTGCCCAAGGATTAAGAAAATCCCATATTTAAGATGTAATTATTTTGTTTGCTGCTAGTGGAAAACGTGGGAAAAGTTGTTCTTTGCTGTGCAGCAAATTCTGTAAAGGCAGGTGGAATCTCAGGAATCACCAGGACACAGATTTGCCAATGCTCTTATTTGGTGCAGAAAAATTAATTTCCAGGTGAGCTTAAACTCCAAGGGTTCATTATAAACTCAAAGCCTTCAAGTCTTAGCACTCCTGCATACTCAAATCCTGACATAACTTACTGCAGAACAGAAAATTGCAAAGGACTTGAAAATCTGAAGACATAAAGAATTTACCAGGCAGCTGCCATCCTCCTTGGCTCCACAGTCACAGAAGAAGGATCCGTACTTGGCGTAAGAAATCTCATGATCCTTGTGACAAACTTTAGCACAAACTGTGCAAACACCAACCCCATCAACCATCTTGCAAGTGTGACAGTGGTACCTGCCCAAAACAAGCCAGGTGAGTTTTGAAAGGCAGTGCCTTGAGGCTCACAAATTACACTGGTTGCCTTCCCAATGGCCAGAAATACCAGGCTGAAACTCTGAACACAAGCTTGACATTCTTACCAATGCTGATTCATGAATTCTTTCTGTGTGATGGTGAAGGTACAGAGTTTATTACACAGAGAATCTTCATCCTATCCAGAAGAAAACTGTTTTAGGAAGGTGTCATAACTGCAGCTACAGTGAAGTACATGTACAGAATAAATTCCCCAGACACCAAATGTGCATTTTAGGAATAGCCAGTTTTAGCAACACTGAGCTAGGAGGAAGCTGTATCAAGCAACGTGGAGAGAGGAGACGGTGACACACTGTAGTAACACGGAATAGTTAACAAAAAAAGAAACAGTAACAAAAATATTGATACAAAAAACTAAAGAACACATTCTAACAGCTTTTTTCCCCCCACCCAACAGCACTTAAGGTTTCAATCTAAGTTGCTTGCTGATACAAAAACCAGTAATTGACAAACCAATCAGCAGGAACAGACTCCTCCTGCTCCATTTCTTCATTTTTTCAATTAAAAAATTAAATATTTAACTTTTGTTGACATCACAAAGCTCACAGAGCTAGGCAGGAATGACATATCCTCTCCTCCAGACCTGACAAGTAGGGTCCTCCAATCAGTCTCACGTCAGGAATAAACAGCAAAGTCTCCATTTGTAAGCCGAGCGATTCAGGAGGTGCAAAATAAACCCTCCTGTCCCCTGCACCATTCACTGTGCCCGTTGCCTACCGAGTCCTCAGCCTGAGAGTCCTCCTCCTCCACGGCCAGCTCCTCCACCCAGTCCGAGTCCACCTCGATGGCGCGCTCCTCGCCGTCCACCGAGAGGTGGCTGGGGCCCTGCCCGCTGCTCTGGCTCAGGGCGTTGGTGACATCGGCCAGGTAGGACACGATGTGGCACGTGCACTCCAGGATTGTCACGTGCTGTGGAGCAGAAGGGGAGGACAGTCAGAGGCAATGCTGCCACCCCACGGCACGTGTACGGGACAGTCACTCCCCGGCCAAATGGCTTTAAAATTCCCACCACGGAACCAAATCAGGACTAGCTGAACGCGTGCCTGGGGTTCATTCCTGCACAAGTCTTACCTTCCCTTGCATGACGTTGGCATTCATTTTTTCTACCACGTTCTTTTGAGACAGGTATTTCTTGCTGCAACACAAAACAGTGGGAATTACTATAGGATGGTTTAGGATGGAAGGGATCCTAAAGCCCCATCTCATCCCACCCCCTGCCACGGGCAGGGACACCTTCCACTACCCCAGCCTGGACCAAGCCCTGTCCAACCTGGCCTGGAACACTTCCAGGGATGGGGAGTCCAAAACCCCTCAGCCCAGCTGACAGTCTTTAGCAAGTACAAACTCAGTCCTGACCAACAGCTCCAAGCATTCAGTTTGCTTTACATTAACAACAGGGAATGTATAAACACAGTAATTAAACCATCCAGAGTAGAAAACAAAGAAAAAATGTGATTGTTTGGAACAGATGGACACAGATCAGCCTCCCTCAGACACTTTATCTTCCAAACAACAAACTAAGAGAGAAGGGAGTATCTGCAAACACAAATTTCTGTCCCCAAAACACTAGGAAATAAATTTAAAAAACCCACACACAAAGCATCAGCAGTAGAGAGTTGACTCTTACCATCTGCCCAGCCAGTCCACAGCAGCACCATGAAGCTGGAGATGTCCTGCCCCTTGTCCTGCGCTGGCCAAAGTTGCCATGACGACCATCAGCTCAGGAAAGCCCGTGCCATCCCCATTGGCCAACATCTCCGTTGCCATTGGTATCAGAGTGCTGAGCAGAACAGTGCACACGCCTTCCCCCACTTGGCTGAGCAAAAAGAGGAGAGTTTCACACAGGTGCCACAAAGAACCAGCAGTGACTCATGTGAGATTTGCAGCTCTGGAGAACAAGAGAAACGCAGAGCACACACAAGACAGGGCCGAGGCTGTGCTTTACCTGTTCTCCCGAACGATGTAAGTGGTCAGGAGCTGCAGCAGCTGCCGGTTCTCCTGCACCACGTCCAGCTGGTCCGAGTCCTTGGGTGGGGACATGGTCATCCTGGTCAGCCAGGCCTGCAGCCTCACAGGCTCCACACAGGCCAGCTGAGCCAGGGAGCCACAGAGGCGCAGCAGGCTGGGGTTGGGGCTCTTCTCAGCTAGGGGGAAAAGTTACTGTCAGGGACAGATGCTCTAAGGAACAGGTGTAAATAAAGGCTCTCCTTGAAAGCGTGAAGCTGTGACCCCATCCCTCCCACAGCTTTTCTTCCAAGCACCTTCCAATCTCAGACAATACAACAACACTGTCAAGTGGAAAAGGCAGGACGAAGGAGATCCCAGCAGCACTTACTCAGCTGGAAGAGCTTGGTGAAGAATTTCAGCACCCTGTTACAGAACTTGGCCGAGAGGTTCTCGTTGGCCGTCGCCATCATGATCTGCACGAGTTCTCCACTGTACAGAGGGGGGAATTAAATCAGCTTTGTAAAAGGCAGCCCATCCCCCTTCTCCACTGGCTCCACTTCTCTCTGCTCTCACGTTTCAGCCTGGCAGGAGTTTGTGTTAACACTGCTCAGCAGCCAAACCACAGAAAATGCTTTCAGCCAAACAGCAAACCCAGCTCAGACCAAAACTCATAAATGGGCTCCTCAGTAGCATTTCAGTGCTCTCTACATACCCAGTCACAAAAGGGCCTGAACTGGTGTTCAAAACAAAAGTCAGTGTTTCCTTCCCTGTCTTTCCCTTCCATACTAACAATGTACAGCCACCAGGCTGCTTTCCTTCTGAACTGTTGAAAAAGTAGAGAGAAAAGGCAGGCAATGGTCAGCTTTCTGATGGAGAAAGACTTTCCTCTCCTTCCCCTCACACTCAGAACACTGTGGTTGTGCCAGGCTGTTCTATCACAGCTGTTCTAGGCTGCTGCCAGCACAATTTGTCTTTATGATTCTCTAGGTCAGGCCAAGCCCCCACCTGCACCCTTGAAATTATCAACCTGTGGCCCCACAGAAGCACTGAGGGAATTTAGGATATTGCAACGTGGTCTGTAAGTGCCTTATGGAGCAGCATCTCTGAGAAACCTGCTCTGACAGAACAGTCATCTTGCAAGATTCCCCACTGTGACGACTTGCTGAGTATTTGATTTGGACAAAGATCCCGGTCCTCTCCCCACTCTCCTGCACTGCCTGAGGGATATCCTGGCTTTACAGAGTCTGTGCTTTCCTGCACAATGGCATTAACATCACCTTGGTGTCTACAGTGACAAGCTAACAGAAAAAGGATGAGAAATTAAGTCCTTGGGCTACAACTTGCGTGGTGACTTCACCTTTCTGAAAAGAATTCCTCCATGGCTTTTCTGGCCTGGCTGCTCTCCAGCTGTTTCTCCAGATGCTGCAAACATTCCTCCAAGATGGACTCATCCAGGCCACTGAGGATTAAAAGAGGAATATGTAAGGATCAAATACATGAGGATCAAATAAGAACATACAGGAACAATTTCAACAACTCTGAGAGGCCTGAAGTGATCTATTTTGCTATTACAATTCCAGTAAATTTTCCACCAACTGAAAGCAGCTCTTCTTCCAAGAGACAGGAGAAAAACAATTAATGAATAACTTTACATAAACACCAACAAATCCAGCAAGTTCAGAACAAAGGGACACATGATGCTGTAAGGCAAGTCCCAGCCAGAACTCTAGAATAATCCAGACCTTTCAGACACCTCACAGACAAATTCCTGTGAAACGCTGCTCTTTTTACATTTTAGGTCTCTTCTGGTGTTACTCCTCCCCATTCTCCCTTGCTCTCACCCCCATTCTACAATTCTGGCAGTGTGAATAAAATATCTCATATTTATAGTATACAAGTACAGAAGCTTTCAATGGATAAAAATAAGCTGATTTTTTCTGTTCCAGGAGCAGCAGTGCTGCAGCCAATCTCTGCACACAGCTTTGTTACCTGTTTGGGTCAGAGTGATGGGCCAGTATGTTATAGCACCCTGTGATCAACTTCTCATAAACACGAGCCAGGAACTCATCGGACTCAGCAGGGCCCAAGATCCTTTCCAGGGAGTTGCTGCTGATTTCTGCCACACTCTCTGTGCTGGTCTCCAGAAGGAGAGGCAGCAGGGAATGGATCACCTGGGGTGGGTTCAGATCATCTGACCAGCTTGAAAAGAAAAGGACACAAGTTAATTCTCTGCACGACCTATGCCAGAACGTCC
This sequence comes from Chaetops frenatus, assembly GCA_013400775.1. Lineage (NCBI taxonomy): Eukaryota > Metazoa > Chordata > Aves > Passeriformes > Picathartidae > Chaetops > Chaetops frenatus. The sequence continues at coordinate 236,519 of VZTR01006151.1, read as the reverse complement.
CTGCTGGAAACCAGAATTCACAAAAAGTGAGGCACAACTCCGGATGGAAGTCAGTGATGAAACCCTTTTTAGAAAGGTGGGATAAAGACACTAGCCCAGCCATTTTCCCTCTCAGAAAAAGTCACCCTTTGTAAAATTCTACACGTTACTTTTGCATATATACAGTTACAACATCTGCCTAGACAGTCCCACTATCACACATTGTGGCTTTGGGGCTTGTCTGCAGTGTCAACAACTACTTTTTGCTTTCAGAGTATTTTAGACTCAGTTCCTGGAAAAAAACTGCATTTCACTTTTCCTTACACATTAAAAACTTCACACAAGTGAATGGTAACAAAACACAAATGAAATTAATTAGATCCATATTGTGTCAGTTTATATCCCGGTTTCTTCAAGTTGATATTTGACAGAAAGGTTTCTCTCAGGGAGCTTGACTTTTGGAGATACCACATGAAGACAGAAAGACTGTCTGTCACTCATTTGGTACTTGGAACTGTGAACTGGAAGGTTTAGGTGAGAACCAGCACCAGGTCAGTAAGTGTTGCACAGACACCGCCCTGGAGGACACAGACCAATGCACCCAGCAGTGCATGGGACACACAGTGTAACACACAAGGCCTGACTTACACGATGAGATCCCCGGTGAGCCTGACCAGGGACAGCAGGGTGTGCTTGAGGGAGGCTGCCAGGGGCAGGCTCTGGCTGCACAGGGTGCCCAGGTGGGCGGCCTGCACGGCGCTGATGTAGCTTTCTGCAGGGATGGTGTCGTTGGCAAAGGCGTTGCGCTGGGGAGGGACACACAAACACACACACACACACATCAGAGCCCTGCGTCTGGGGCAGAGCCACACACTGCCCCCACTCCCAGCAATCCCTGCAGCTGCAGAGACAGGAGATCAGGCCCTGGAGGCTGGACTCACCCATGAGCCGATGTTGGGGAACTCGTTGGTGTGGATGTTGTTCCAGGATTCACACAGGGTCTGCACAGCTGATGGCAAGTTCTGGACGAGGGTTGCACCTGCAGTCACACAGAACAATCAGGCACTGAATAAATTCATAGGTCTACAAGTCAAAATCCTCCTAAGTTTTTAAGAGCACCCAAGCTTCTTTCACTTCATTAAAACTGCAGAAAACACGGCACAAATACTAATTGCCAGAAGTCTTCAGCATACCAACATTTCATAGTTCCCCTCGTTATTCCATGCCACCAGCTCCAATATGGTTATAAAAGCATTCCACTAATCCAGAGGAGCCCACGAGACAATGATCCTTTCAAGGTTTCCCCAACCGTTTCAGCTGGTAGGACACCGAAAGGAAGAGACTTCGCGGCGTGCCGCTGGCAGGACAACTCACTCCTTTGAACCGTGGTGGAAATCACTTTGAACCCAGGTATTGGCAGCATTGTGGCAAGATTCACCTAGAGGGGGAAGGCACCCTGAAAGCCAGCACTGGCCTGTCCCTCACCCAGAGTGTTGGACTTGCAGCGGCTGGAGCCGATGGCCAGGACGGCGGCGTAGCCCCGCAGCTTCTCCTCGGAGGGTTTGCTGTCCGAGGAGCCCTCCTCCGACAGGCTCCGCAGCAGGTAGGATCTGCAGGCAGGGTGGAGAGGATTTGCTTCAGCAATCTGCTCTGTGGTTCACAACTAAGTGTGTCCGTGGAGTGACAGATAAAACACAAACTTCTGAAGTTCCGCCCCACACTTCATCTTGCACCACTAAGGGAGTTCTGGGCTTTTATCCCCTCTTAAGCTACTTACCAGGAGAAGTGCCCAAAAAGAAAAAGCTGATTTACTTTTTGCTTTTTTCTACACAGGTTCTAGTGAGAGTTTAGAAGAACTCAGATTTTTAATGTAAGAATTAACCTCCCTCTCTTTCTTGATGGTCTGACAGCCTCAGTATTATCCCAGAGAAATAACCTTAAGCAGCACTATCCTAGAGAGTGGTTTTATCTTTGGAGGAAAAGCTGGTTTTGAAGACTTGCAAGAAAGCCTTGGAAGATCAGACAAGGAGGCTACTAGAAACAACAACATCCCATGCATGGCTTAAGAAGTTACTTGTCATTCTTCTTTCAAAGCAATGGATGCCCTAGAGGACATAGAGCTATTACTCCAGACTACAAAACTCTCAGGAATTTCTATGAAAACAACGCACAAAATGCACAAGAAAGCCCAAAGCACAGCAGGACAGTTGTATCCCAGGGATTGTACCTGGTAAACGTAGCATAAGTGTCAATGAGCTGCAGCGTAGCAGGGAGGAGGTTCTTTGTTATCTCTGAGGACTTGTGGGGATCAGTTTCTGCAGCTAACTTGGAAAAGTGCTCATCTAGAGAAACCTGGATCTTGGAGATTGCAGCATCAAGGGTGTAAATGGATTGTAAACTGGGGACTTCGTGCAGCTGGAGAATGGTTGTGCAGTCGACAGCACAGAAAGAAGAGATCTGAAAATACAGAGGGGTGGAACAGTAAGCGCAGATCATCCCACAGAAGCAGAAGTTTGCATATCCAGCTGCACTCCCAGCACCTCACCTGTCGAGCAAAGTATTCCTCTGCTATTTCCACATCGTACTTCACTGAGATGCACTTGCTGGAGGTCAGTTCGATGAGAGGAGCAGCATGCTCAGCCTTCATGCCCTGCTTGATAAGGTGATCCTACAAACGCCAAAAACCAGACCCATCACTTGAACAGCGCTCTGGAATCAACCACTTTAGGAAAGAGAGGCACAAGTTCCCCCAGAACAAATCCCAGGAGCAGTCAGCACGAAGGGAGCGACACTCTCACTGCCACCACCTCCAGACAGCCCAGGGAGCTGAGGCTGTACCTTGATCCACACGACGTAGGACGGGATCTGCAGGCGGGAAGACCAGCGCAGGGTGTGCAGGAGGTCACAGTCACTCATCTCGGGGGTGTTCATGGCCAAATGGTGCATGTAGCTTTTGGAGGGAGGCAAAATCCCCAGGATCCGCCACAGGATCAGGAAGTAGTACTGAAGGGCACAGGCTTCCTAAACGGAGAACAGTTGGAAAAATTGGTACAGAAAGATTGCAGTTTCCATCATCACAGCTACTGAAATATCTCCTCAGGGACTCCACACTCCTGCAGATGTGCCAAATCAGATGAACACGTTCTGGACTGAGTTTCTGTCATATTAAACAATAAAATATGCAACGCAGAGTGAGATAACAAAAAGGAAAAATTATACAATTTTCTCCTGTTTAATCGTGCTCTAGCCACACCCCCTGGAATTACCATGGAATTACAGCAAGTCTAATGCATATTATGAACTAAAAACTCAAGAGATGTGCAGCCACCACAAACACTATGGTTAGTTATGAGATTTTTAAGATCCTCGTTATTCCAAGCACAGTCTGAAATACTTTGGTTAAATACTTTGCTTGAAAATACTAGGTCTGAAAACTTATTATTCCTCAACACAGGCAGCAAGACAGTCTTACCAGTGCAGTGACATTTTTGTTCTCCCTCCTCCTGAGTGTATCAAACTGGGACCCAGCAGCCAGCAATGAGGTGAGGGCTGTGTAGAGCTCGTCGTACTTCGTAGCCCTGGAGAAAAGGACTTCACAAACCTGCAGGAGATGCCAAGTCAGGACCCTTGCTTTGCAAAGCTCTTTAAGAATTCACAACACCCACAGCCCAAAACCATGCAAAACAAACCTCAGGGAGAGGTTTGGGACAGAGCATCAACGGACTGGGGATAAGGAGAGAGAGCCCATAACCCCGATGGCAACAAATTTAGTGAGGAAACAAAACCCAGGGAGAACATGGAGCAAAGTGATGAGAGAACAACTCTAATGCCACGTGTCTTTGTCTGAATCCCAGGCATTCCTGCAAGCACCACAACAGATCTTCACAGACTTTGCACAGTGACTGTCCTGACATCCAACTAGGGGTAAGAAGGAATCCTGTATTATCTTTTCTGACCACTCTTCTCCACATAGTGGCAGATTTCTGGTCCCTCTGTTTGATCAAGTCTTTTCTTCTTGCCTGTTTTCTCTGGCACTTGGCAAACCCCCATGGCCCTCTAGAAAGCCTCTACCAGCAGTGCCATACCGTGCTATCCAGACGGTTCAGATCATCCTCAGAAGCTTCCGGAGACAGGATGCAGTAGAACCTGGGCTGTGGAGCCGAGTCTGGAATGTGAGAACAAAAAGTAACCTTCCAAGAGGCAGTTTACATAGGCAAATACAAAATACAAAATACATTGTATTTTCTCCTCCATCTCACAACCTTCCACATTTCAAGACCACTACCAGATTCCAAGCCAGCTCCGTGACACGTTAGAGGTGCTCTAACCTGTGGTATAGGCAGCCAAAGTTTTCCTACTCCTACAATCCTGGCAAAATAAACACATACTTATTTTTAATTACTTGTTCCACACTACTTATTTTTAATTCCTTGTTTCATGCTCCTAGATGAGAACAACTTTGAATGTTGCTGAATAAAACAATTCTTCCTCATGAGATGTATTTTTACCTACTGTAACTATGGCCATTAAAAGCAGGGAAAAAAAGAAGAAAAGCTGTCCAAACCAAGGCACAGAAAGGACTCTCATTTCTTTATAAAATAAAATCTTGGAATAAAAAATTCCTTAAATTTTCTTTCTTACCTGATGGACAATGTTTGGTCCAGTTTTCTTCCACTTCTTTAAAGCCATGATAAAGTGGGACAGACGTTCGTCTGCTGCTGTCCTGGGATCCACTCACCCAGCCAATGGGTGGAGTCAGCAAATTATACTGTACCTGAATTAAGAAAACCAAACAAAAACCCATCCATGGCACCCCTGTCACTGAGGGGTAGGGGGAAAATACCACCCCACACAGAAAGAAACACAAAATAAAAACAATCCTGTTCAAAACACAACAATTGCACACTTCTCAGGGAAGCCCTGGACCCCCTCTGGTGGTTTTTATTCTGGATTGAGCAGCTGAAATCCATGGCCAAGCTTCTCACAACTGGAAAAGCCAGGCACAAAGCACCATCTCATCCCTATCAGCGAGAACAGTGCCAAAAACCTCCAGGGTGAAACACTAAAGCAAGGAAGTACAAAAGGTATTTGTGAAATAAATAGCCAAGATATGGTGGGACAATCGTCCTGTCCTCACTAGGATTTATTGAGACACCAACCACACCAGGAATTTACACTCCAACTGAACCTGCTGCTAGGAACCAGCCACGATAATTAATCACTCCTTGGAACTCCAAAGTTTGGTAACAACATCAAAACTGATTTACTCACAAGGGTCATGGACTCAACACACCAAATGACTGCCCATTACAGATTCCTGCTGGGTGACCAATTAAATATCCAGATGCCAAAACCTTACCTGTTCAAACAGGTACACGGGGGCCTTGGAATACTGGTGGAGCAGGTAGTCGAACACCAGGAGCAGCCGTGCCACGATAAGAGGCACTGAACACTGCTGGGTCTCCATGTTTGCTGTCAGCTCCACAATGGTCTGGATACAGAGCATCATGATGGATCTGCGGCCCCTCTCCGAGAAATTGTGGAAAATGAGCAGCAGCAGCTGGAGATGCTCCACATTCAGATCTTCTGTGTCACTGGGGAGAGTCCCCTGCAAGGCGTTTTGCTTCAGGGTGCCCACAAACCTGGCAACCAGAGAGGAAGTTGGTCAAGTTTAGTTTTCCTCTTAGAGCCCTCTTTAAAATCTCTTTAACTAGAGGTTAATCATATTTTTCTGCTTATTGTTCTAATACTGGCACTTTCACAAATGGTTTGCTACATTATGTATTGGAATGAGACTGTGTGAGCAGTAATACCTACAGAAATTAAATCAGTGGTAAATAAATGTAATGGAAAACAGAAACATTCAAGTGGAGAAGGGGTGATTCAAACCTGTTCCCCAGGAAAGGCTGTTCATTAGAGCTTTAAACCACCTAAACCCTGTCAGAGACTTTCACATCCAGGTAATGGCAGAGAGGAACAATCTCAGCACCATCCTAACAAACCTACCAGGAACCTGCTGAAAAATAAAGAGATTCTCCTTCCCTTCTTACAGGCAGCCTTGCTGCAATTCAGCCTCCTCCCACCTAACTCCGGACTGCAGGTCTCACTCCCTGGGCTCTGGGAGAAGGATTGCCCAGCACAGCAGACTGGCCCCCTGCTCCTCCCACATCAGGGAACACACTCACTTGGAATGCTGGGGCCAGAGCATTTTCACTTGACAGGAAGTGAGAGAGCTAAGAGATGACTGATTTTCAGCTTAACATAAAATGATCTCACCTTTCCCAGACTTTAAGGCATTCTGGAACATCAGGATCCCCCTGGGCAGTGGCTTTATGCTGCCAAATCAGGAGGAGTCGGGACAGCACCGACAAACTTTGAGGGTGGATGTAGAGAGGCCATGGACCTTCAGAAAAAGGGGCAACTCCCAGCTGCTGGAGAAGTGTGTTCTGCAACAAAAGAGGGGCTTGTTGGAAAGAGGCAAGTCCTGTCTGATGCTTCAATTAACTAAAAGTATGAGCTGAGCATACAGATGACAATAAAAAGCAGGGCTCCCAGCTCTGCTCACACAGCAATGCCTCTCCTGTCTCAGGTACAGGGCAGAGCTACTGAGAGACACACAACGCTGTCACTTTGCCAGCTAAACACAACAAAGTCTCAACACCAATGCAGAAAAAGTGGCATTAATGAGCTTTTCCCATTCCCTGCAATATCAGAGCAGGAGAGACTATGCTACTGTGTTCAGTACCTGAATTTGGAAGAAGAGCCCTGTACTGATCACAGTAATATTTGCCTCTTTCCAAAGGCAGTAAAAAGGCAGACTGCTGACAAGTCCAACTGCTTTTAAAAATTACCAAGCAACAGAGTGTTTTAAATATAGTAGAAAACAGTCAACAAAGTATAGGGATTGAACTCAGTGATGGGTGAAGCAGGTTTGTAACCTCCATGACAGGGTTAAGTCAGGTCAGCCCATGATCCAGCAAAGAGAGCTACAGGCTGCAAAGTTAGGACATGAAAGCAAAAGGATTAATTTGATTCTCTCCTGAGAGAATTCCAAGGCCTTCTGGCATCAGTCCTGACAGCAGAGCAAATTTGTAGGAATGTCTCTAGATAAACTCATGGATAGAGGCAACTCTCCAAGACAAAATACAGCAACTCATTTCCTTTTCAGCTTTCATCACCTTCAAAGTCCAGCACATTAGTCTGAACTCTGGATGTTAAGTTTACACTGTGCAGGATGTTTTGTGCTGGATGACTGCAAAGGTCACTCAAATCACTGGATTCAAAATATTCCAACCTCTTTTTGCAGAATATACTCAGGGCCAAATGGAACAACCAACACACTACTCAAGGTGTGGAGAACCCATACAAAAGGCATAAAAAGAGACCAACACTTCTTCATTTTATTTATACATTCAATCCCAGCTCACCTGCAGGGCAGGGGACTGAAGATCTGAGGTCACCAAGGAATGGTTGAAGTGATACAGAGCAGCAGCAAACTCCTCATCTGACGTGCCTGTAAGACAGGGACCAAGAGCCACTTACTACCTCTGCTGTCCAGTATTTAAAATTTTGACATGAAACTAAAAGAAGAGACACCTCTGAGTTGTACAGCTCTACCAGTGAGGCTGGCCTCACTCACCCTTCAGGCCATCTTTGTCCACCTCCTTGATGATGCTGGCCAGCGTGGCCATGTGCTGCTCTGACAGGGACACGCTCAGGTAGTTGCGGATGAAGTTATTCCTGGAGTTCAGCATAGAAGAAGTGATAAAGTTCAAAATGTTTGAAGCTAGGCTCAAAAACTGAAAAGAAAAGAGAAACACACTATAGAAGCAACAAAAGCAGAGGGACAACATGAAACAATAACTACACTACCAGCAAAATAAATCGAGTCCCTTAAAGCTCCCCCCGCTGCAGTGGAGAAAAGGTGCACTCATGGCAATCCAGCTCCCTGCACTGTGGTCTGGGCCAGGACTGATTCCAGAACTCTCTGGGAAGGTTGGAGGCCTCCAGCTTCTCCACTGCAGTATTTATTTTTGTCTTTACCCAAAGGAGTTGGAGCTAAAAGCATTCTATCAGCAAGCCACTTCACTTGCAGCTCTGCCCCCATTTGCCCTCTCCCTCTGTCAACCAAACAGATACAATCTTCCCTGGCAGCCACAAATCCTGAGACATTCCACCTGACCAGGAGAGGAGAGAAATCATCCTTCTCCTCAGGCAGGACACTCCCTGATTCCCCTGAGCACCAGAACCACCTGCCACTCCCATGGAGGCTGCCAGCACAGCTGTCCCTGGCAGGANGGGGGCGGTGGTGGGGCCACTTTCTCTTTGCTGGGAGAGATTGTCTCTTCAAACCATTGCCCCAGGATTGGTTCGCTGTCGTCGTCTAGCACGTAAGGCAGGAAAAACAAACCCATACTGTTAGAAGCAAATACCTTGTAAAAACTACCCTGCCTGAGAAAAGCCTAAAACAGAATTTCAGTGAGCAGAGTTAAGGTGCCTGCTATCTTCATTTCTTCTTTCCAAACCACAAGGCAAAGCCCTTTCACAGAGGTCCAGCAGGAATTTACACAAATTACTTCCACTCTCTTCTCAAGTAAATACTGCCAAATCCCAGCCACTCAGGCTTCAGTTTGCACAAAAGAGTGCAGTCAGCACTACTTCTGCCACACAGACCTTACGAACTGCTCTGTATTTTCAGTGTTACAAGTCATCCAGTCTCAGAAGGCAACAGCCCAGTAGCCAGGTTTCCACTAAATGTGAAAAGCAGTGTAAAACCCTGAGTTGTTGCAAGCTCTGTTACCTTGGCTGCTGTCCTCCTCAGTGCTGCTAAAATCATCCTCGTAGTAAGTGTTGGAGTCAGTGGAGGCACTGGCATCGCTGCTCATGGAGCCTTTCCTCTGGCGCTGCAGGACACAGGCCTAAAGAAAAGCAGAACCAGGAACACTTTGATTATGAAAGATAGTAATTTGAGAGTAACTTCCTCATGCCTTTTAATTTTCTTCTAGCAAATTTGTCTCAACTAGTTTATTAACAGTTTTTGAAGGCTTAAGTTGTACTAAAAATTACACAGGATGGTTGAAAATAAACAGTCTATGCCAAGCTTGTAAGCAACACTTGAAATAACAGTTCTGAAATACAAAAGCATCTGTTATCAACGCAGCCTTTTCATCTTCCCACTAAAATCACAAATACCATTGAACTTACAAAAAAAGTGCATTTTCATTAGCAGAAGTTTGTCAAGTTTACATGTCTGAAAGGAAGAGAGAGGCCCCGGCTGATGAAAGAAGAATTGTATGTTCTCAGCATAGCCCCAAGTTTGTCAAGTGATGACAATTTGCAGTGGCTCAGCTCCACAGGTTCTCCAGCTGTGTGCGAGTTCCTACCTTTCTGTAGGAAGTGGAGAGCAGAGTCAGCAGCAAATTTGTGAGTGGCACGGAGTCTATGAGCCGCTGGATCCTCTGGATGGATGTGCTCTGAGCCATGACATCCAGCACTGCTGGAGGGCCATCACTCTCCCAGCCCTGGAGGGCAGAATTTCAAATTGAATTGAAACAAAGAGGAATTGGTAGGAGAATTCCAAGTGTGCATCAGTGGAGAAGGCAGAGTGTCTCAGGACAATCAGGCCTGTGCTACCTGCATACCTTGTGCAACGCCTCCACTTGCAGATCTTGGAAAAGAGATGACAGCAATTTGATGGCGTGATTTGCCAGCACCACTGACAGCACCCCAAACCCTTGATGCCTGAAGAAATGGAAAGGACAGAAGGCAGTTTCAGAGGGAAAATAATAAATAAATAAAGATTAAATAAAGTGACTGCTTTGCTAAACTGGAGACAACAACTTCTCTTTTTTCCAAGACTCAGGACTTGAATTGCAAATAGAAATAACATTTCAAGAGATCAACGAGACCCTGCTTGCTGGGCCTGGTTAGACCCCTGGACAATGACTCCTGCAGGGGTGTCACATACCCTTTCCCAGGTCCCAGTTTGGGAGACCCCACGCCCTCCTTAGTGCGAGCAATGATGTCTCTGACGCGAAGAGCAGCCAAGGGATCCTTCTCCTTCCCCTTATCAGCCAGGGCCGTGGGGCTGAGGTTCAAGATGAGGAAGAGGCTGTTCAGCAAACACCAAGCCCCGAGCAGCTGGAAGTTCTGATAATGCTATCGTGCCAAAAGGCAAGGGGAAGGGGGCAGAAAAAAGCACCAAAAAGACAAAACACCGTCAATCCAAATGCCGAAGTACACCAGCACAGAAAGAGTGAAAAAACTTCCTCAGATGGAAATCTTACCTCACCCCCTGCACGGCGTGAATTGCTGATGGCTAGTCCAATCATTTCATAGATTTCAAGCTGCAAATAAAGCCAAAACCATGGTAAAGCACCCTACCAGACAGCAATAAAAATAAAAATTCCTAATGCAATTGCATTTTACCCTCTACAATCAGCTACCCCTAAACTCCTTTACCAGCAACGCTAACGTCCCAAAATCACAACTGTGTACTGCAACGCAAATAAATACAAATTCTCTGTTCTTTGCTTGCTGAGGAGGAAAACAATGAACACTCTGTCATTTACTTACACATTTCTGTACAATAGTAGCAGCATCGTTTTCATAATCTTCTTCTTTGGAGCTCGTTGACCCGGTTCGTACCTGTTGGGTGCTGCCCACGTGCAGGATGGCCATGCAGGTGGCCACGCTCACACCTCAGGGAAAACAAGTGCAGGGGATATTCTTAGGAAAAGCCAGCCTTGGGACAAAATGTTCCTACTCAGCACATTAAGACAAGCGGTATTGAAGGTGTCCATCAACTCAATGGAGCAGGGAATGCTCAGTATTACAGCAAAACATTAAAAAAGTCTTTCGTACTTTTGAAAGAGTTAAGTTTTATCCTACAGAAACACCTGGGAGCAGTTAAGGGAGGTAATGTTTTACCATGTAATTCAATGCCATTTTTAAGACAATCTTCAGACTCGAGTGCCACATCTCCTTAAATCTCCCCCATACCAATTAAACACTGAGGATTTTGGTGTGCTTAAACCACCCCTGGGACACAAGGCTGATTTGGGGCTCTAACAAATTAAGCTGAAGCCTAAAGTAAAAATATATTATGCTCTGAATATACAAAGAAAGAGCAGAAATTACAGGTTGTTAAGAAGATGTTGAGTCACTCAGTCTTTTTCTTAGATACTGACAGGAACAGTGGCAGAGCGTATCAGTAACAACTTCAGTATTAACCCAATCACCACACTGTGCTGCAGAGCCCCAAATTAATGAGAAATAAAGGCTACTTGTGGGCTGAGCCTCCAACGTGCAGGTAACAAAGCAGAGCCAAAAGCTCCAAAATGCTACTGGAGATCCACTCACCTGCATAGAGACAGCTGAGAGCAAGAACAGTCACGTCCTGGAGGCGCGTGGGCGTCAGGGGCTCCAGCACGGGCAGGGACAGAGTATCCAGAGCCATGGTGACGTCGATGACCAGCGAGTGGAACCTGCGGGCGGGACACAGGGTGAGGACAGGCCAGAGAGGGCTGCCCTGCCAGCACAGTGGCCTCCCCCAGGAGATGCCCCAAGCAGGGGTGGTGGCACTGACCCGTTGCGCACGGCCGTGGCGTCGGCCACGGTGGCCGGCATGATGAAGAAGGAGTTGGCGGACACGGCGTCCTGGAAGCGGTTGATGTAGCGCAGGAAGTACGGCAGGTTCAGGCACACGCGCAGCAGCTTCTCAGAGCCACCTGCCAAGCACAGCAGCAGGGCTGTGTCACTGGCTCAGCCCTAATGGTCCTCAGTAATTGACTTAATTGCTCTTGGTGGTGAGAAAATGCCATCAGAGATGAGGCAACAGGATAAAAGCTGCTTTAAGACACCGGGTGCTGAAGTTCGCAGCCCGCGCTGGTAACGGGTATCACAAAGCTCTCTGTCCTTGCTACAGGACACACCAGGTCCAGCTGGTGGGACTTGATGATCCCAAAGGTCTTTTCCAAACTTAACAATCCCGTGGTTCTAATCAACATCTACTCAAGAATCCATCCCATAAGGTATTCCATACTGTCCACCTAATTTACCCCTCCAAACACAAATACACCAAGCTTGTCTCTGCAATGAAAACTCCATTCCAGCCACAACCTCCCTTGGCAATCACCGGGTAACCCAGGGAAGCCTTTAGGTCAGAGAGTTTCTTCCCACTCAGAGCTACGAGATATAACACTGTAGAGACGTTTTTCCAGTACTTTCCTGGCCCCAAGCTAGAAAGCTGATTCTCACCAAGTTCTTGCAGGCTGGCCACATTCTGAGCAATGAATATGCTCTTGGTCTTTGTTGCAGAGGTTTGATCTGTGGCAGCTTGATCCTCGCTTTCTCCTTCCACCTAAGGCAAGCACATACTAAATATTTTATGGAGGCACTAAAAACACACAGCATTTCTCTAAGTCTCTACACAGAAGCAAGGTTAATCAGCAGCATGACTCCAACAGCCATGGATGCCACTGAAAATTGCTTTCCGTGAGGAAACAAACCCAGTATTGCCAACACAGCACAAACAGTATTTGGTTGTTTGCCATTTATCACATACAGGCAGGATTTACATACTTAAGAAAGGTTCTCTTTACACTTGTATTAAGAAGTACCATTTAGAGGCCTCTGTCCTTCCCTGCACTGGGTTATTAATGTTGAAATTCAGACTGTTTCTGCTTTAGAGATCTTTTACCTGTGTCTCTGTTGTGATTGATGGTGATGACGAGATTCTGGGGTTAAAGACTGATGTCAGTTGGTTGAGGAAGTTCATCTGCACTTCCTTCTGTCTCAGCTCCGGGCTCACCGGGGAGGCCAATTCCTTCTGGTCCTCAACTGCAGGGAAAGCAGCAAGCCCCCATTTCAGACAGCAAACCCCAGATTTTCTGTGCCTAACTCCAGTGCTGCAGTGAAACACAAACAGCTGAAGCCCTCTCCCTACCATCAGAGAGGGTTTTGACAGTCTGAGGCAGCTTGGCTGATTTCATCATCGCTGTGAAGGTGATGATTTCTGTCCGGTCCAGGCGGCTGCAGCCCGTGCACAGCCCCTTGATCAGCAGAATGAGGTGTTTCTACAGAAAACAGAGACATCAAGTTCCATGTAAACTCTCTTGATTTCAATCACTCCTCCATAACATTTACTCTAAGCAGATGGGTTAAGAGGAATGAAACTTCAGCTGGTGAAGCCACTGCAAGAGCTCTGAGCCACTCTGATGTCCCCCCCACATCCCTGACTGCAGGTAATCCAGGTCACTGACACTGCCTGTGCCTCCTGTGGAGAACACCTGGAAAAGCCTCTCTGCTGCAACACACTACATTATGGGAACACTCCTCATAGGCCTTCCCTCTTTCAAATAGATTTAAGCTTTCCCACAAGACAAAAATACAAGCAGGCAAGAAAACATCTTTAAAAGCTCAACAAATAGCTGTGATCCAGGTTGTTGCACAAAACTAAACCAGAGCGAAGGAAACTGGAACAGAATTAACCAAGGCTTCAGGTCAGCTTTATTTCAAGCTGTCAGCAAGCTTTGATTCTGAGTACAAAATACAGAGGGAAGATTCAGCAGGAATCAGAGTCTAACAAAGTGTACACCTTAAATATTTTTAGGGCTTCATTGTTTTTGCTTTATGCATTCAACATTAGAGCAGGTACTTCAGAATTAGAGCCCAAAGTCCATTCCCACACTGAGGCTGGCCCTGGAGGCCCAAACCTGTGCTCACCTGTGAAACAGCACATGCTTCGTCTGGGTTCTCAAGCCGCAGCAGGGAGAATTCAATCAGGACTTTACAGGCGGCTGCCACTGACTGCAACTGGTTTCTGGGTACTGAAAAAAGCAGATCCTTGTACTCAGAATAAGTTCTAAAATAGTCCAGGGTTACAAGCTCCCAATGCTGTCAATAAAGCAGGATGCTCTGCGGTGTAGGCACACACTCAATCTCTCCTGCCTAACACAGATGCAATATAAACTCAGTCTCATTACAATGTAACCCAAGAAATGTCAGCAAAGTGAGGATAATTCCTTCTGCCAGACAGGGAATTCAGACAGATAAAGCAGTTTCCCCAGCAACATTATTTAATGCTGACAGAAGCTCTGAAGAACACGAAACAAGTTCACAAAGTCCTTTTTTTTCTGTTGAAATTGCTAAATTGTCAGCCAAAATAACAGAAAATATTTTGAGTCACAATGTTTTGATCATTAACTCCAAGACAGCAACGTAACTACAGAAGTCCTGAACGGTTTGGGTTGGAAGGGACCTTAAATCCCACCCAGTCCCACGCCCTGCCATGGCCAGGGACACCTTCCACTAGATCAGGCTGCTCCAAGCCCTGGCCAATCCGGCCCTGGATATTCCCAGGGACAGCAGTGTTCTAACTGCTGAAGGATAATCTAAAAATCCTGAACACTGATTTAAACACTTGAACAAGAATTAAATCAGGTCAATGAACAAGCACCCAAAAAGGCAACACTGTCCAGTAGCTGGTGGCCAACTACTCCCATCAACAAGCTTCCCTTTCCATCAGAGCTGACATTTTGTGGTACAAAAGCCAGCAATGCTGGCCCTAAAGTCTGATTCAGCAAGAGGGCAAAAAACAAATACAAAAATCAACAGTTCTGATTTACTTTTACTGCACCCAGTCATTACACAGGAGCAAGAGAAGCAAAGGAACACTTACTGAGACCACACACAGTAGTGATGTAATGTGTGGAAAGTGCAACGAAAGAGGAGTAAAAAGGCTCGTACTGCTTGTCGTGGTGCAGGATCTCAGATTCACTGCAATGGAGAAGGGGACAGAGGTCAGCCAGAGCCAGCACAGCAGCAGCACCACCCAGCACCCCAATGCATCCAGGGACACGGGCAAGGCAAGCTGACAGCTCTGGGAACACAGCGCTCGTGTCCCCAGGACCGAGTCCTCCCGCAGCAGCCGGGCTGTGGCATCAGCATCACTGCCCACACAGGAAACGTAAGGAAATGGTTCCAGTGCTGCCAATGTTTCTCCTCCACAGCATCCACAGGCCGGGCTCTACCAGCCACACTCCCTGCCAGAGGCTCATTAACCTTTAAGTTGTTCTAAACTCAGCTGCCCAGAGAGCCTGGACTGTGTGTTCTGCTAACGCTGGCAGGATTTGCCAGGCCTGGAGCACAGGCATTCCCTTCCTGTCAGGGCACTGAGGCAACTGGAGTTTGTGCAAGTCTGCAAATCAGCGGGATCCACAGCAGACACGGGCACAGCACCTGCGACCACCTGGGGAGGGAAGGGTTGGGGCAAGTAAGGCAAAGCCCCTGAGGCTTCTCAGCGAGACTCACTGGCCTCAGAGCTCAGCCTTTTATGGCAGAGGTGACATCTTTAGTGTCCCACCACATCCCACCTGCACAGACACGGAGAACACAAACTGCTCTGCCTCCACACCTAGTTCTGCCCCTCATTTTTCCTGTGACAAAACTAAGGGATGTGCATATCTGCCTCGTAAATGATCCATTTGCTTTCTTTCACTGTGATGTTTATGAGAAAGTTGGAAGAATGGGTTATTGGACTCAGCTTTACTTTGCCTCTCCAAACCCAGCCAGGCTTCTCCACCTCTGGGACAGAGGTTATTGCTGGAGGGCAGGTGGGGAGCAGAGGGCAGCAGCCCATGGCACAGCCTGTACCCAACTCCAACCACGATTTCACCATTCCCTGCTGACCTGAACAAAGCCCAGTTTATGCCCAGTCCCCTTCCCTTTTTCCACCCTAAGCCATCGTTTCCAGCCGTAAGGGGAGGCACAGCTGAAACAGAAACAGCTCTGGAACAGAACCACTGCCCCACAAAAAACAAGCAGAGAAAAAAATACTCATCAGCTTTGTAGTTTGATTTCCTAGGTCTGAGGTTTTATTTAGTCTGCCTAAAAAGCTGAAATAGAAATAGAAAAATAGAAAACGAAGAGAAGCTTTACTGGGAGATATTCAGCAGCATCACACGACCGGATTCCAACACCCCAGGCCTCACCTCACCCTCTCCTGCCAGAACTGCTCTGGTGAGGAACGAGCCCAGAGACTGAACATGCAAAGCAGTCTGTGCTCTCTCCTTTTCAGACACTCATTTTGCTCACCTACCTCTCAGGCCCAGCTCCAAGCCAGCAGCAGTAGATGTATGAAAGTATCGTTAAGAGAACAAATTAGAACCATTTGGGAATAACAGAGTACAGGAGAGGCTGACAGCTCCTAAATTACTGCATGGGTCAAGCTGTGCACCACACAGAGCCCACAGGGTATAAAGAGCACAGAGGTGCAGAATCCAGCACCAGATAGGGGTTGGGCAATGAGAGCTTTGAGTTTTACTAAAACATGCTGTGGATGTTATGATAATGCCAAGTGGAAGACAGCTGTCAAGTAATCATCAATCCTTGCAAATAACCATCAGCAGAAGATAACAGCTCAATCTGGGATGGGCCAGAGTGTTATTCTGAGCATACAGAGAGATTTAATAATGACTTTCAGCCTCTGTACTGTGGTTCATTGCTTAGAGGAGTTTTGCTTCCCAGGGAAGCTCATCACTCAGGCTGAGGAGAAGCCTCTGTGTCACCATCAACGTTAATCAGCACCAAAACCCAGCTCCTGCCTCAGCTCTGCTCCCCAGCCCTGAGCAGCCCCGAACACACCCTGTCCTCAGGGCAGGGGGCACAAAGCAGCCTCCTCCTGGGGAAGGCACTGCTCCAGCTGCAGTTCTGCCCTGTGGGAGCCCCTTCCCCAAAAACCAGCCTGGAGTGACTTCACAGACCCCGAGTTCCTCCCCAGCTGCACCTTTCCAAGCCAGCATTTCCAACATTTATGTCAAACAAGGGACTTATTTCTGTCAATTTTTGAAGACACCTGCTAACAGAGGAATGCTAGTAACCTGATGATGCTTAAACTTATAAATGAAATACCAGACTATTTAAAAAAATGAGTTTATTGATCTATTTTGAAAAAGAATAATACTGGTGATTTCACTGTCTCTGCACCAAGTTTATTTAAGGGGAAATCCAGCCACTTTGGGGTTGGCCGACACCATCAACTGCCTTCTAAAAATAACTTGAACAGATAAAACATTTTCTGTGAGAAATCTAAAGATAGATTCTTGTTCAGCACACAAAAGCACAGCTCCAGACACGAACAACTTGTATTTATTCCTTTGTGATTTAGCACGCCACACCAAGGCATGAAACAAAAAGTACCACCCTGCAAGAGCCCAAACCTTGCCAGACCATCAGACACACAAACTCCAACCTCAGGCAGTGCTGCTTGAAGGCAACAAACTGCTGTCCCAAGTGGAAAACAGAACCAACACTCCCTGTGAAGGAGGAAACAGCCCTCTCCCAGAACTCAAGTGGATCCACTCGAGTGTCCCTGGGATATGGTGATGAAACACTCCCCTAATGAACTGCAGGCACAGGGACAGCAGAGCTGCTCGGGTGAAAGTGACACTGGAACGGCCCCTAAAACAAAGACTGGCCAAAGCCACCAACACTGAGCGTGCAGCTTCTGGGGGAAACACTGCTCTGTGTGTGCAGGCACAGAACTCTCCGAATCTGAAACATCCACTGCACACTCAGCCATTCTGCGCTAAGCCAAACACCACAAGGCTTTATTTTATCACTTCAGTGCAGTGTTTATTTCATCTTTCCTAACAGCTTATTGTGGCCGGGGTTATATCTCTGTAAATGAGCATGACGTTTTGGCGTCTGCATCTCGTGTTTTAGATCATAAAACAAGCTGTAAGTTGAATTAAGTACCTGCGGTGGGTACTCTTATTCTCTGACTGCAACCTGTGTGGTTAAGACAAGGCAGACTTGATCTGGTTCTGCTTTATTTCTACTTAAAATAGGAGAAGCATTGCAGTGGTAAAGACTCACAGGGAAGTCTGGTCTCCCTAGAGCCCGGTGAGACAACACTTCCCACGGCCCAACCGGGCAAACTGTGACACGCCTGGACAAAAGCAAAGCCACAAGAACAGTCCCGAAGCCTCTCGGCGGGCGACTGTCCGAGGTGCTGCGGCCGGGCGAGCACCCTCAGCCCGTTATGGGGCCCGAGGGCACCTCCGAGAGCTCCGGCCCCGGGAC
>VZTR01006151.1:205053-217709 GCA_013400775.1 Chaetops frenatus | reverse complement strand
CCACCCCCCCCCCCGCCGCTTGCCCTGCAGGGCACCGGGCACCGAGCCCGGCACCGGACACCTCACACCCAACCGGGCACCAAGCCGGGCCCCGCCTCAGCCGCCCCTCAGCCGCTCCCGCAGCGGCACCCCCAGCGCTGCCCCTGAGCGGGAGACGCCGAGGGGCGGCAGCCCCCGCCCGCTCTTCCCTCACCTCTCGATGACCGAGGCGAGCAGCTGCGGCAGCTCCTTCATGTCGAAGGCCGAGTAGGACGCGGAGAGCAGCGGCCGCACGGCCACGTCCCAGCCGGGCCCGGCCGCNTGCTCCGGGGCGGGGAGCGCTTGGAGCGGCCCCAAAAATCATCCAAAATCTCCCAAAAACACCGGGAATAACGCAAAATTCCCTCTTCGACAGTCTCCCAAAACACTTGTATAAGGAAATTGCTCCCCCACTTAAATAGGAAAAAATATCCCCACTTAAGTAGCTCAAAATCCACTAAAATAGCCTCAAGTCCCCGCTGAATTAGTCCCCTAAAACCACTTAATTAGCTCCATAGAATCACTTAAATAGCCCTAAAAACCACGTCAATGGTTCCCGAAAAACACCTCAACAGCCTCCCAAACCCCACTTAAATAGCCCCAAAAATACCCACACAAAATCACCTAAATAACCCCTAAAACCCCCACCAAAACCACTCAAACAGCCCCCCAAGCCCTTTAAACAGCCCCCAAAAAAACCACTCCAAGAGCTCATCAGACCCACTCCCTGCTCCGCAGCTTTATTTTGGGATCTGGACACCGGGAGGGGCAGGGGAGGGACACGGCCTTTCCTGAGGGGGAACAACTCGATGCCAAACTGGATCTTACCAATTCAAAATCCACGGAGTTCAGAGCCCTGATCCCGAGGGAAACCCTGAGAGGCTCCTCCCCCTGAACCACCCCCTGAACCTTAGCCCCAGTGCTAAACACAAAAAAAAAAATAAAAAAAAAAATAAAAAAAAAAAAAGGGCAGGAAAATTTAGAAACAAATGGGAAGGAACTGATGTTGTCATCATAATAAATAAAGAACATGGAGAGACTTCAGGTTCAAATTCTTCCCACTGCTCTGCAGCTTCACCAGTGGCTCCACGAGGCCGTCTCCCACTGACAGACACCCAATTCCCAACATTTTTCCCAAGGAAATCACCCGAGGTCTCTCCCTCACAGCAGGGGCTCATTAGGACATCTCAGCAGCCAAAAACCCTCACCCCTCCTCTCTGCCAGATGAGGGGGAGCCCAGGATGGGCAGGACACACAATCCTGAGTGTCCACTCTTCACCAACATCAGGGAGACACTGATTTGGGGGGCTTTTAAGGGAGGTTTGGGACTTTCTTTTTCAGTCAGAACAGACTTAAAAAAAAAAAAAAAAAAAGTCTCTATTTTTCATCTCTTCGGTTTCTCCTGACGGGGAGACAGGCGGGCAGGGCGGGTTTTGTTCCACCAGCAGCAGCTTCTCCTCACTAACACCTTCCAGCCAAAGGCAACAGAGGCACTGGGATCCATCCCTCAGGGATCCCAGCAGAGCCCTCTGGGCAATCCCAGCCCAGCTGCTCTCCAGGCTGGGCCTCCCTCAGCGCCAGGCCCGGTTCAGCAGCTTCACCTGGGCCAGTCTCTTGGTGATCATGGTGGCAAAGACCAGGCCGAAGAGGACGCTGCTGATCAGCACGTAGTCGTAGTCGTCCTTGAGCACATCAAACTGCTTGGAGGGGTACACCCGGGTCTGGAAGATGTCCAGCCCGTAGGCTACAACCTGCAGTAGTGGAGATCAGGAGCTGGGGTTGCAGCTTGGAGCACCAGAACCCCAAAATGATCCCCTCAGGGGGTTGGAGCTCCGATGGAAAGGAGCTGTGTTTAAGCTGTGAGCGGCCGCCCTACGGGAGTGACAGAGGGTTGGGATCCAGCCCCGGGTTCCCCACCCAGGCCTCCCACCCTGCACTCACCAAGCACGTGGACTCCAGGCCGGAGGGGGCTGTGTAAATGCCCCTCATCCTGGAGATGGTCTGGTTGTAGTTGATGAACCTCTCGGCGTGGATCTGCACGTCTGGCGAGTAGGGGATCAGGTTCTCCTCTCTGCAGGGCACCACGAGAGACATCACACCCCAGCCAGGCAGCACACAAGGCATGCCACCAGTGTTTCCTACCCCTGATTTTCAAAAGCTGACCTGAAACAGCAGATTTGGGAGCTTTTCCCAGTGCAGCTTCGTTTTTGCTGCAGGATGAAAATCAAATGGATCAGCTGGGTCAGGCTAAACTGCAGCTGCCTCCTTCGAGGCTTCAAAAGTTTTAAAAGTAACTAAAAATTCCAATTCTTCTGACTGCTCCTCCCTGAGACTACAGACCCCAGGCTGCTTCAACCACCGACCTGTTCTAATACAGACAGATGCATCCCATCATCACAGACTGGCAACAGAAGCACAGAATCCTTCAGGCTGGGAAAGACCTCCAAGCTCACCGAGTCCAACCTCTGACCTGAAGGAACTTCCCCACGTTTCATGCCAAGACTGCTCTGAATCCAGCCAGGACGAGTTGTTCCTCCCCACAGAATACAGGACACACAAATCCAGCCCCCTGCAGAGCCCAGGAAGAGAGGTTCTCTCTCCTTCCCTACCTGCTCTGCTCCGTTGGGATCTCTGGGCGCCGAGGGTCCAGCAGAGCCTTGGGAAGGGACAGGATGGCCCCAGAGGGAAGCCCAACTGTGCATTAAAGGAAAAGCATCTTCAAAATCACGGTATCCCAGAACAGCTAGGGTTGGAATGGCCTTCTGGGGATCACCCAGTCCAACCCCCCTGCCTAGGCAGGGTCACCTGGAGCAGGTGACTCAGGAATGCATCCAAGGTAGGCTTGGAATGTGTCCGGAGAGGGAGACTCCAGACCCACCCAGGGCAACTCTGCCACCCTCGAGGAAAAGTTCTTCCTCACGCTGGGCTGAAACTTCCTGGGTTTTAGTTTATGGCCATGGCTGCTCTGCGCAACGCTGCAAAGAGCCTGGCACCCCATGGCCAATTCCTGACAGCATTTTCCAACAGAAACACTCTCCTGGAGCTTATCCCTGCACTCGCAGGGAGCCCGGGGCACGACTTTTTGGCAAGCAAAGTGCACTTGGCTTGGATTTGAGCGCTCCCCTTTGGCTGAGCACGGAGCAGGTACTCACTGAGCAGGTGGCGGCTGGTGATGCCCCGCTCGGTGATGGTGGCCTCCATGGCACTGATGGCAGAGGGGAAAATGTAGGACTGCTGGAGGACCTGGGGCAGAATGGGGCGGTCCAGGGAGCTGAAGGCTGTGGCGTTGTACTGCTCCGTGCCCTCGTAGAGCTCCAGCACGGTGAACTCGTTCCGCCGGGCCTTCGTGTTCCAGTACTGGTACTGCAACGAGGGGTTTTGGGAACATCAGGGAAGCAGCCAAGGATCCAGGGAAGTCACAGAGGGTGGTCACAAAAATCACAGAGGGTGGCCCATTCTACTGTTTGAATGTCTGGCTCCCACGTTCTCATTGTTATTACTGACTGGTGTGTTTTCCCTGAGCCGTCGGTGAATACCGTAGCTGCTTTTAGAGGCACTTCACTTAAAACGGGTTTTTCCCTGAAATTTAATTTTGCTTGCAGCAGCTTGTGGCCTGGGAAACGAATGGAACAGGCACCTGAGTAATTTAACAATGCAATTTGCAAATTGCAGCTGCATGCAACTTCAGGATCTGCCCCGATGCCTAAAGGATTTTTGCTTTTTATACATTTTCCATGTATTTGTAGCTCTGTAGACTACTATAATACAGTTATACAGCTCCTGAATGAACTGTGGTACCTTCCCACCCTCTCCTTTAGATTTTAGAACAACAAGCTAACCTCGCTGGAATCTTATTTAGTCTTTGCTCTAAGCCAAGGACATCTCATTTTCTCCATATATCATAGACACAATAAACGGGGGGGTTAGAAGCTAGGGGGGACTTCAGTGAGGGCAGAACCAAAAGTGGGGATTACTTAATTAACTGTCCCTCTAATTGGATGATTTCTGTTAAGTATGCCAATTTGTTAAACTTATAAAATTGTCAGAATCCTGCATCACAGGACGTTTTGCCATATTTGCACTGTGAACGACCTTCACTACAGGTCACCGCTTTTTATCACCTTAAAAGCCCGTGATTTTAGGGGGTCCCCCCCAAACAAGAAGCAGCTCTCACCACCACCCAGTTCTCAGAGTGCACCATGTGCACGGGCCCCTTGGCCTTTTTCTGCACAGAGGAGTGGATGATCCTGCCCGTGACCCCGTCCATGAGGTAGATCCCGATGAAGGTGCGCTCGTGGTGCGTGTCCGTGCTCTCGGTCACCACGGCCAGCAGGTTGGGGTTCAGGGACTGGGGACAAAGGAGAAACAGCTGAGAACCTCCCCCTTTCAGTGCCACAGACGCCTCCTTCCTGCTCTTCATCTGGCACTGGGCACATTGTGAACAAATCAGCATAAATCACCTCAAGAAATCAAGCTGCTATTTCCCCACTATCAGACTTCGACTGACTCAACTGCTGCAAAGAAACCTCCAAAATGAGTGTTTTTGTGCAGAGGCACATTGAGAAAAAAGCTGGCACCACGGGGCAGCTCATCCCAACGCAGCAGCAGCAGCAGCAGGGAACGGTACTGGGACCTTCCCTTGGGGTCACAAAAAGCCAACAGAGATCTGCAGCGGCACCTTGTAGAGGACGCTGCGGTCGCCCATCACGCGGCCCTGGGAGTGCACGTGCTCGTTGGACCTCTTGCCTTTGACAGTCACAATCCTCTGCACCTCTGTGGGGATGGCCACCTCCCAGCTCTCCTCTGTGCTCAGGTCCTGCAGGGAGAAAGCACAGGGGAGGCCTGGATGTCATCCTCCAAGGACGCCATCTCCACCAGCAGGACGCAGCTTTGCTTCGCTTGGGGATTTCCCAAGTTTCTTCCACGCGCTTTTGGAGGCTGAACCTTCCGGTTCTGAGCAAAGCTCCGTGAAGGAAACGGAGATCTGCAGTCATCCACAGGGCATTCAGGGAAGTGCAATGGGTCTTCCCTACCTTTTTCAGCCTGAATCCAGAGAGTTTTCCCTGCTCAGCATCAACTAGGTAAAAATAGATGGAATGGGCTATTTCTTCTAACTGGCGAAGGACGTTTTTAGTGGCTGGGAAAGGTGTAACCTGGAAAAGAAGGTTTGAAACCACAGGTTAAAAACGACTGACAGAGACAAAAAACCCACCCCAAAACGAGCCAGAAAGATTACTTCTAATGTAGGGATAAGGTCTGTCTTACCAGAATAACCTCATAGTTTTGGGTGAAATGTGGCTCAATGGCATTTTTTTCCATCTTGCTCCGAAAGGGAGGAGAATAATTAACCAGGATGTGAAGAAAACTGCCTCCAGGCAAAGCCATTTACCTTGTACTCATCATCAATCAGGAGCAGCACTTTGGCATAGTCTTGATCCATAATAGGCAGAAGCAAAGTCTGGAGAATCGGGCGTTTTAGAACAGGAGGAGCTACCTGGCTTCTCTTCCCAAAGATGGGGTTGAAGACGTACAGAAAGCTCATTTTGGTTTCCTGAAAAACAGGGTAAGTTTTGCCTCTTATCTAAGTTAAAAAAACAAAAACAAAAACAAAAACAAACAAAAAAAAAAAACAAAAAAAAAAAAAAACANAAAAGGTGTTTTTCTAACTGTTACTTGCTGGTGTTGACTATTCACACCCTGGGCTCAGCTATTCCATCCTGAAAATATTCTGTTTGGACACACACATTTGTCCAATCATTTATCTCACATTTCTCCACCGTTTTTAAGTTTCCTAGGCTTCTGTGTCTGCTTCTCTCCAGATCTTTCTCCCCTGCCACCCCCACATCAGTGACAGCCAGATGATGCCCAGGAAGATGGTTTTATTGCTCTGTCCAGAGGCAGTGGAGGAGCAGGGAAAGGGCCTCACCTTGTCTTTCACAAGCAGAGTGCACTGCGGAGGGTGGGGGAAATGGGCTGTGGTTCTCTGCACCATCAGCTTGAAGGAGGAACCTGGTCTCACATTCCTGAGGTACTGCTTCCACAGGATGGTGCCAGAACTGCTCTCAATGCCAAAAAGCTGAGGAAAAACACATGGCAAAGCCGAAGTTTAGGTAAACACCTCTCCCACTCAGGCACTGCATCTTCCTCTGTCACATCCCAAAGAAAGCTGAGTCTTAGTCCCCCTCTGAAGCCACCACAAAGCACCCTGTGCATCTTCCCATGATTGCTGCCCAAGCCCAGCCACAAACAGGGCTGGGAATTCAGAGCTGAGACTCTTTGCTCCAGCCTAGAAACAGATTCCTGCCATGGCCTCCTCACCTTCCCCGAGGCAGTGACCATCACCATCATTTTCTGGAGGTTGAATTCATCTCTGGCCAAATTGTCAATGTTAATCTCGTTTTTAATCTGGCTCCGGGGCTTCCTGGCATCGTAGAACATCTTCCAGAGATGAGCAGTCCAGGCTTGGAGCAGGATCAGCTGGGATGAGAGTCGCTTCAGGAACATTCCCAGCAAACCATCTGCAAGTGGCACCCAGGGTGACAACGGGAGGGAAAACACACACGTCCCACCCCCGAGCTGAAATTCTGGTGCCATGCAAAAACCTGGGGTAACTCCTTGCCTCCCACTCTGCAGTAAGTTACAGTTGCCATTTCTGTGACAGGCTCTGTTATTTACCAACCTTTCCTACTCCACACTCATTCCAAAACGTGCCCTGATCAACTGAAAGCAAACGTTCATGCAGAGGATTTCGTGTTCCTTCTCACTGTGCCCACCCAGAGCTCCCCCACCTCTACAAAAATCCCCCTGCACCCAGTACTCAGAGGAGTTAAAAACACTTAATTCTGCCCAATCAGGGTTTGTATTTAACTTCTCAAAATAACCAAAACACTGGATTTCAACTCTGTTTCAGCCCCTGAGGAGAGCAAGCAGAGAGGAGCAGTGGCACCAGGAAGCATTAGGCAGGAGCAGAGCACACTCCATGCAGGATGGGGTTACCTTGGATGGCTGCATCCAGGACAGCAAGGAAAGACAAAACAAAGCAAAAAAAAAAAAAAAAAGCTATTGGAAATGAGTCTTCCAGAAAGAGTCACAGGAAACATTTAGGAGACGTGGCCAAAATCCCTCCTACTGCTGCTGACAATTTATTTAATGTAACAATGTAATATATTCATGTCATCTCCATTGGATTTCCAAGGTTTAGACAGGAAAGGGTTTATTTCTGCTCATTTTAATCGGCAGCAGTAGAGATTTAAATTAATCTCTCAGCTCAGAGTAAACAGAAAACAATAAACACATTTACTTAGGAAGGAAAACAAACTCTCAGAGGTAATTCTGTTAAACTCACCTGCTTTTTTTCCAAATTCTCCCTCCAACTCAGCCTGTGCACCTGTCAGAGGCAGATCCACCATCTCCAAGCTTACCACCTCTGCCAGTGACTCCTCTCTACTCCACACAACTTTTCCTGGAAAAAAATAAGACCAGAATATTGAAAAAATCAGCTTAATATCTGGGAATTGACTCACATAAGAGTACTTATATAAGAGGATCTTTCAGTGCAACCTTGCAATGCAAATCACCTCATAATGAAATGCAAAACAGGGTATAAATATCTAATATCATTAAATTAACTATTTCATAAAAGACAAATACTTCATGCAACTGGAGCCACTTCTGAGAAGAAAACTTCAGGATCAGTAAAAGCAATCTGATGTTTTAAAGGGGTTACAGTCATTGAGTCTATTTAAAACAGGAGATTCACAGTGTGAACTCCTGGATTCCTTTACAGCCCCAGAAAATTCACATCACTGACATGGGGCCGTCAATCCTTTCTGCAAATTAACATTTTTGCCATGAGGATCCTTCCTGAAAAGATTTGAGGAAGATCTATACCTGAACTTAAACTCTCATCCTACAAAAAGAGTTTTGAAATCTGCAGAAACCCCCTGAAATCCAAAGGCTCTGTCCACACAAAACAGGGCAGAACTGTTTGTCCAGGAGAGGGTGGAAAAAGTCTCCCGTGCCTTTCATGGGACTCAGAAGAATTAAATTAATTTTTTCAGCTTCCACGGAAAGTAAATGATAAAATATAATCCCTGAGGACATGGAATTTTCTCCTGGTGACTGTTACACATGGAGGAAGCTGTTTGTGGGAGTCACCTGGCTGCTGGAGGAACATGAGCATGTGGTCCTCAGTCTGCACCAAGGCTCGATAGCCCACGGAATCATCCTTCTTCAGGAAAACTTGGATGTACAGCTGGGAAAAATACAAAAAAAAAAAAAAAAAAAGGCAAGGCAAACAGCAAGGTTAACAATCACATCACCTCCTTGGAGAAATCAGAGCAAGCAGGGTGATGCTGTAATCCCTGGAATGCTTCTCCCTTTGGCTGAAGGGCTCCCATCCTGCCAAATCAGGGAAGGGGGCACTGCAAGGACTGCAATAACCCCTCCCTGCTCACCTGCTGTGGCTTGGCCCCTCCCTGCTCCAGGCTAAAGGTGATTGTGGTATCCAACAGCCTTTGCCCAGTTTCAACCAGGTAGAGGTTTATGTTGTAGGTTTGATTGGAGCAGGTTAAGGAATCCTGCAACAACAGGCAGAAAACAGGGGTTACACCCACACCACACCAAACCCTGCAGCAGGACTCCAGCAGAATTCCACCTCCAGCAAAAACTGGGGCTTCAAGATATTTTTAGGCTGTATTTTTAGGCTGTACAGCTGGTGTAAGCCCTGGGTTACTCTGCTCCTGCAGGCCAAGGAACAAAAGGGACTGACAAGGATGTGGGAACATGAGCACCCCGTACCTGCCGGGCATCCTCCAGAGTGCTGCCACCATGGAGCCCATCAGAGCTCCCAGGTTTCTGAAGTGGGGATGAGAAGAGATGTAATGTGACTTCAGACACCAGTAAAAACATTAAAAAGTTAGGTTTTCAACTGCCTGGCAAGTCTCAGCTTGCCTGTGACATCAGGCAGGAAACAGCTCTGTTCTGTTCTATTCTGTTTCTGATAAAAATGAAACTATGTTTGATATCCCCAAGAACTGAAATCCTCTGTGGACCAGTAAAGCCAATTCTCTGTCACAGGCCCACCTTCCACAGGGCTGAAACAGGACGTTCACTGAGCCAGGCACAGCCTGAGCTGGACATAATCAAGCCCTGCTTGCGTTATCACTGAAACTTATCAAATCCTCCTCTTCCTCAAGGGGCTCCCCATCCCTGGGCCTGTGGAACTGAGGAACCCCCCCTCCAGTGCACATCCCCAAAGCTGGGCTGGTCCCAGAGGACAGGAATTGTGCTGACCAGTTCATTCCTGCACGTCAGGACAGCAGCCACCGTCTTCTCCCCGGTCGTTGCAAAACTCACCAGAGCTGCCTGGAAAGGGAAAAAAAACCAGCATGAAATCATTAAAAAAAAAAACCCTCAAGGAGCCCCCAGACCTCACCAAAAACTATCTGTGATGTAAATAAAACCACAGTGGAATTAAAAACAGGTGAGCTGTCACAGTCAAATTTTAAATTGTATTGCTACCCTAAATTAAAAAAAAATAAATTAAAAAATAGTTAAAAAAAAGACTGAAACTACTTCTCATAACAATGGGAACAGTTGACCTGCCAGAGGTTTATGAGCTGTTATGCCCAGAGCTACTGAGACTTGTAAAACCTGCCAGCTGGCCCAGCAGTTTTTGCAGGATGTTCAGCTGCACTTGGCCCTCTCCCTGCAATGTTTTTCTCAGGTACCTGCTGGAAGTCCCGGAGGTGGCTGAGCAGCCCTTGCTTGTACTGCAGCAGGGAGAAGTGGCTCGGGGACAGCTGCAGGAAGAACTGAGTCCGTGAGGCGCTGCTCACACTGGGCTGAGTGGCCAAGATCCTGGCCTGGAAACCATCTGCAAACTCCAGCTCCAGGGACTGCAGGGGAGACAAGCACATGTGCTGGGACAGCTGCCCTCCACTGAGACCGACACCTTCCTCCCCTCAGCAGCAGCAAGAGACTCCCTGGGCCAGGGGACACAGCAGGAGCAGGGAGGCTGAGGCTCCATTGCAGCAAAGCTCAGAAAACATCAATCCAGAAGGAACAACAGACAAAAAAAACCACCAAACCTTTCCCACGCTTCCCTCAACTCACAGACTCCCCCCACCTCCAACCACTCCCCAGCTGAGCGACAGACCGGGGAAGCAGTTCCAACCCGGGAAGGGAAGCAGAGCAGAGGGGCAGGGAGCTGCAGGCAGGCAGGTTGCAGCAGCAGCAGCAGCAGCAGCAGCAGCAGCAGTGCTCACCTGCAGCGGGATGTGCCTCATGTCCCGCTCCGTGTCCAGGGCGCAGAGGCGCAGCGAGCGCGCGGCCGCGTCCGCGCACACCAGCACGGCCTCGCCCACCAGGCCGCAGCAGCCCTGCAGGCCCTGCAGCCACGGGGCTGCCACCTTCACCTGCACAGAGACACAGCCAGGCCTCAGCAGAGCACGG
Source organism: Chaetops frenatus (assembly GCA_013400775.1). Lineage (NCBI taxonomy): Eukaryota > Metazoa > Chordata > Aves > Passeriformes > Picathartidae > Chaetops > Chaetops frenatus. The sequence goes on along the minus strand of VZTR01006151.1, from coordinate 207,236 downwards.
CCCCCACGGAGCCCAGGTCAGCAACAACAGCAAGTGAAGCCCATTGTTTTATTTTACCCGTGACTGAGAAAAAAAAGCCACCTGTCAGCCTGGAGGGTTATGGGGTAACCTTGAGTAGCAGTGCAACTCCGTTTGGCTTTCAGGGCATTCAGCCATGAAATCTCTGGTTTGGAGGCGAGGCCTCAGTGAAAGGGGGGGTTCTCTTGTAGCACAGCTACGAGATTCCCCTGCCCAGCACGCCACGGGCTCGGAAGCACATTTGTTCCTGTTGAACCCAGCGTTTCGACTCCGCTACCTGTCTTGTGATCTCTCCATCTTCTACGTTGAAGGTCAAGACGTTCAGGTGGCTCTGGGGAACGATGCCAACCACGTGGATCACTCCAGTGCCACGGGAATACAGCAGCTGGTACTGAGTGCTCTCACTGCAAGACAGGCAGCAACCATGAGGCACCATCTCCTCACACTGCTGTTTGCACAAACCCAGGGCAGGTGCAGCCCCTTTCCAGGCGCTCACACCTCTCCTCACAGGTGTTCTCACCTTTCTGGCAGGTGTTCCAGCCACTTCTGGTGCCCGTTGGACAGGTAGTGCAGAGACAGGGCCGCCTTCTTCAGCACTGCCACGTACTTCACTGCCTCGGGGAGCCCCACCAGGGCAGCCCCCTGGAAACTGAGCACAGGCATGAGCAATGAGGGCATTCTTTTCCTATTTTACCCTGGGGAAGGGGCTGGAGCACCAGGAGCAGCTCAGGGAGCTGGGAAAGGGGCTCAGCCTGGAGCAAAGGAGGCTCAGGGGGGACCTTGTGGCTCTGCACAACTCCCTGACAGGAGGGGCAGTGAGGGGGGGTCGGGCTCTGCTCCCAGGGAACAGGGACAGGAGGAGAGGGAACGGCCTCAGGCTGGGCCAGGGCAGGCTCAGCTTGGACATCAGCAGGAATTTCTCCATGGAAAGGGTGGTCAGGCCTTGGAAGGGGCTGCCCAGGGAGGTTTGGAGTCCCCATCCCTGGAGGTGTCCAAGGAATCTCTGGACATGGCACTCAGAGCTCTGGGCTGGGGATGAGGTGGGGACTGGGCACAAGTTGGACTCGATGGTCTGGCAGGGCTTTTCCAACCTTAGTAATCCTGGAATTCTGTGCAAGCTTCAGGCATTCCTAAAGAATTCACCTAAAACCTGATTTGGAAACCTTACATCTGACTAATCCCTCTCCACAATGCAAGCCCAGACCGAGTACGTGACTCCTTTTTTTTCCTCCCCAGACCGGCAGTGCAAGGAAAGAAAGAGCCCATGCAGACAGGAAATCCCACCTGCCCGTGTCCAGGGAGGTCTCCCAGTTCAAGCCCCCGATGTTGGTCTCCCAGGAACGCAGGATTCGTCCGGCGTTGGACACGGTGATGGCATCTGGAGAGGAGGGCACGGACACAGAGCTTGCACCCACCGTGGGCCGACAAAGGGATGGGCTCTGCAGGTCCAGCCTGTGTTTTAAGGCTGGCTCCCCGTGCCCGGAGCGCTGCCAGCCCCCGGCCCGTGCCCCTCACCCTGCCCGTGGATCAGCATGGCATCGATGGCTCCTTCCGCGGTGCCCTTGTCCACATGGCGCCACACTGCAAGAGACACGCCCGGGGGAGAACGGCCTTGGTGCCCGCGCACGCCACTCTGCCGTACGGTGTTTAAATCGCAGGGCCAGCCCTAGGACAGAGCTCTGACCTGCCGCCTGAGCCCTCCCGCCCGCCCAAGGCCCCAGCAGCAGCAGCAGCAGCAGCTTGAACCTTTCCGGAGGAGCAACCGGCACAAGCGCATCGACCCTCGGCCCCAAGGAGACCGCACTCACGGATTTCGCCGCTCCGGGAGTTCAGCGCGGCCACCACGTTCTCCTCGGTGGCCACGACGAGCTTCTTCGAGCCTTGCGAGGCCGCCAAGGAGGCGAACTTGAGCTTCCCCACATACTGCTGCCTCCTGCGAGAGGGAACGGCAGCGCCGCTGAGATGGGACCCGCGGCGGCAGCGGGGACCCAGCCCAGCGGGAACCCCCGGCGCTCACCAGTCGAACTTGCCCACTTGGTCCTCGTAGACGGCGGCGGCCAAAGGCAGCAGGAGCAGGAGCAGGAGCAGGAGCGGCAGCAGCGCCCGCGGCCCCGCCGCCATGACAGCGGCCCCGGCGTCCGGAGGGGGGGGGGCTTCTGAGCCAG